>JANAVB010014280.1:0-87637 GCA_029216955.1 Iris pallida
CTGGTTCTGGGGCATGACATTATCAGATTACAGAATAGATATCCTATAGATGGTACCCTAGTATGATGGAGAGAAGTGTTAGGGGACGTTATTTGAGTATCATGAAGTAGTGAGAGGGAGCTAGGCCACCTGTGGCGACGCATCATTCCCCACACCAACAGCGGGATATACCCCGTCAAGGCAGGACTTTTGCGATGGCGGTCGAGGAGGCCAACACTATAGGTGATGAACTAGGAGGTTAGGTCTTCTTCTCTTCTTCTTATTGTTTTATTTCATCCATTGATTGCTTGATTGATTTCTTAGTACCTTTAGCTTGCATATGTGATGTTTATGCTAGATTAATAGAAAACTCCAATGGAGACTGTAATAACATGACATTGTAGTGGCTAAAACCATGCATGTTTCTTTTCATTCTGTAGAATTGCATGTTGTATAACTTTGGATAGAATTTTATAGACTTTGATTGTTGGGGGCTTGACCTAGAGAAGAGTACAACCAACTTAAATTTTGAGGACGAAATTTTTCTAAGGAGGGTAGGATTGTAACCACCAATTTTCCAAACAAGAGTAAATTTGTCATTTTATTAATTTTTATGTAATGTAAATATTTATTTAGGAATATTATGTGAATCTATTTAAATTATTTGAGATTAGTTAGTCGGTGAGAGACTAGTCTAGTTTTTGACTTGTGTTAGTGGTCCGGTTAGCTTAGACACTATTCCAGAGCCCATGAATTAGTAAGGCATGGACCATAAACCAACTCATTAATATAATACAATTAGACTAATTATCCATGACCAATTAGTTCATTAGGAGATTATAATTTTGTCCAAAATGACCCCCCCAAAACCTTTACATTGCAATTAATTTGCCTAATGACAACTTATAGGACCCATTAGACATTTCAAATTTTGCCCTAACCTAGCTACATGGCAGGCCAAGGGAGAGAGGTTCTCTTCATTCTACTTCATTAAATTTTTAGCCTCCATCTTCCATTTCAAGAGCTCTTTCCAAAAGAGAGCTTCCCACCATTGATTTCTCTTCAAATCATACTCTTTTCTCCACCATTCCTCACATTCTCTTAAGAAGAAAGTGTCTACAAGGATTGTAGAGCTATAAGTAAGGAGGAGAGTCCATTTGCTAAGAATCTTCATGTCGGGTTCGTGTCCATTGGAATGTTCATTGGGAAACCACTCCCAATAGGTATATCACTCTTTAATTTTGTTATTTTGATTCAAATTTTGGTATTGGACCCCCCATTGGAACTCACTCATGTATAGGGGCAACCCTTAGGAATAGTCTTGACGCTCTATTGAGTCCTCATTCAAGAGTTTGGATAGGTTTTGTGCCACTCTTTGAAAAAATCCGAGGGTGACCCACCAAGTGTTCGACACATGTCCCCAAAGGAATTCTTGTGTCTGTTTTGAGCTAAGATTTTGGGTGCATGTCCTAATAGGATATGTGGTGATGTGTCATGGTATCACATGATTCGCACGAGTAGATTTGGAGTTTGTGATATGTTATGTATATATGTATTCATGTATAGTGTGTGTAATTATATTTTTTTTTAAAATATATATATATATATATATATATATATATATATATATATAAAATATATATATATATACATATATTGTGTGTGCATGAGTGTATAGGGACTGATTGTGTTTGTCAGTTTAGTGGAGAGAGGGTTGTGAGAGGGTCTGGAAATGCAAATGGGTAGCTATAAAGTCGGGATAAGTATATGTATGTAAGTGTACTATATAGAATAGGGGGATTTTATGCATATATGAATGGGGACTCTGTTATATTGTGTGACTATATGTATATGGATATATATAGGCCAAGAGTGTATATGATTTAAGTATACATATAGGCCAGTGGGAGTCTTGGCACTTGGCAGCCTTGTTTTGGGCTTGTTCAGGCCAGTATCATATACATGTAATAGCCTATAGATATAAATCTATAATATTGTATGTGTGTGGCTTGATGTATAGAGGTGGTGTCCTAGTGAGGGGATATCTAGAGTGAATGTGTATAGCAGGCTACAATGAATGGGATATGGAAAAGAGTAAAGAAATTTGGTTTAGTTGTGGATCGACCTTTGAATCAGCAAGGCTTTCTTGCCTTTTCCCAACAGATGGATTTGCTCAGGTATTGGAGACTTGATCAGGTCAGTGAACAGTCGAGTTTTTGGGATGTTTTGGCATCAGTCAAGGAGAATGATATGCAGGGCAGGGGTCTAGGGGGATGTTCCCTACTGCACAGTGCCAATTTAGGGTTTGCTTTGTATCAGTCCAATTGTACTAACCCTAGGATTTAATTCAGTATTAGGGAGGGAATAGTCCAAGTATTCAGAGTTTGTGGGATGGGGATTCAAATATACAGACATGTAGATAACTTAATAGATAGATAGATTAGCATGTGTGTTTATATATATATATATATATATATATATATATATATATATATAAAAGAAATGCACGAGCTTTATTGATGTATTAGGCGCAAAATGCCGAAGCCTATACAAATAAGCGTGCCAAGCACCAAAAGACAAAAACAAGAAGTGCAAAATAGGCCAGGAGCCTGAGACGCTCGTTGGACCGGACCTGGATTAGGATATCGCCCTCCTGACACTGTCCGACAGGTGCTGGCAACGTCTGCTATCTTTAGAAATCTGTCTGAGGACCTCCCTGTGTAGAGAGTTGAGGTTATATGACCGCCCTTCGTACCTGAACTTGTTTCGGTTCTTCCAAAGGACCCAAATACCTGCGGCTGCGACGATCTAGTGCCCGTAAGACCTTCCCCAATTGGTAAGAAGATCGTTGAAGCCGTCGATCGGATGAGCTAGTCCATATTTATTCGAGAGGCTGGTCCAAATCTGCGAGGCGAGGTCCCCGGAGTGCAGGAATGTTCAGCCGTTTCGGGTTGGTACGATGTGCAAAAATAGTATCGCGAAGCTAGGCTTAAGCTAATGATGGTGAGAGAATCGTCGGTAGGGAGCTTTCGGCGTTGCTCTCTAGATCAGAACTGACCATTTGTTGGGGATGCAAGACTGCCAAAAGGGGGAGGTGAATGGGGCTAGGGTGCCGATGCCTCTGGCCATGATCCTGGCGAACGCCAGCAAGAATAATCCTCTGGGAGTGGGGGACCACTTCAGAGTGTCCGAGTCGTTGCCGAGCTGCACATCAGCGGCAGTAAGATCGTTTGCTACCTCCGACCCCAGCCAGTTGGTCATCCTGTCCCATCTCCAGCCAGAATCGCTGTCCTATAAGTTGCGGATCATACAGTTGGATGTCGCGGTCAAGGTTGGTTACAAAATGACATTTCCTAGCCACCTTTCGTGGCTCATCGACGAGTTACTGTTTCCGAGCTGAAGGCGGATGAGGGGTTCAACGAGGGCATGGCCGTAGAGGATGCGTCGCCAGGTCACGAAGGATCTAGTATTGGCGACAATGATCGAGGGGTGGGAGTATCGAAAGTATCTGGCCTTCATGAACCAATTCCAAAACGAGTTGCCCGAGCGAAGATTCCACCACAGCATCATGGAATAAGCGTCAACGATTTGATGTAACCGACTGAATCCCAGCCCTCCTTCCTCGGTCGGCTTGGCCATCGAGTCCCAACTGGTCCAGTAGTGCTTGTCTATGCCTCATTGTGTCCCCAGAAAAAGTTGGAGAAGAGGGATTCTAATGAGGAAAGCACCTTCTTGGGAGGGAAGAAAACTGCCAGGGTGTAGAGGGCGATGGAGGAGAGGACGTGCTTGATGAGGATCATCTTCCCGCCCGGAGATAGGGTATCATTGTGCCAGCCCTCGATCTTTTTTTATTTTGATTACTAGGACGTCGAAGATACCCGAATTAGATTTCCCGTACACCAGGGGGCATCTCAGGTAATCGAACGATGGGTATGCGGTAGAAAAAGAAGTCAGGTTGGAGAGAGTAGCCGAGTGGATCCTGTCAGCTTTGTGGTGGGTGTAGATGACGCTTTTGGATGAGTTGACTCATTAATCCGAGCATCTGGTGTATCTCTCAAGCGTTTTGTGGACTACCTCCACTGATCCGATGTCTCCGGCGGAGAAGATAAGGATGTTATCGGCATAGGCGAGGTAGGTGATTAGAGGGCACCCGGTGGTGGTGTGAAAGTGGTGGAATCCAGGCGAGTTCGTCATATCGTTGAGGTTCCTGCTAAGCGCCTCAGCTGCGATGAAAAAGATAGTGGATAATAGAGGGTCTCCCTATCTAACGCCGTGACTGGATTTGAATAAACCCTCGGCTTGCCCGTTGATGACTGTGAAGAACCAAGAGTTCTTAATGAATCGGAAGATGATGTCAATCCAAGGCTCAGAGAAATCGAAGGCCCTGAACACCCAGATCATGAACTGCCAGTCCTGACGATCATAGGCTTTCTCCATTTCCAGTTTGATGGCAACATTCTCGTCTCTTGCCGGGAATTTTATGCATGTGATCATTTCTTGAGCAAGAAGGATATTGTTAGTAATGTTCCATCCAGGGACGAAGCCACTTTGCTCCTCGAAAATGATCTTGGGAAGGAGGGTGGACATGCATCTCGCAATGATCTTTGATATGATTTTATTGGTGAAGGTGCACAGGCTGATAGGGCGGAAGTCTTCAAAGGTCTCCGGGTTGTCTTTTTTGGGTATGAGGATGAGGTTGGCACAGGAGATGGATTTGGGATACCTCGCCCCCCGGAAGAAGGCGAGCGTGGCCTCGAGGAAGTCGAATACTATGATATTCCAGCAGGACCTGAAGAAGACACCAGTGAAACCATAAAGCCCAGGAGCGCTGTGTTCATCGAGAGCCCAGACTGCGCACTTGACTTCCTCTGCAGAAGGAGGGGTTAGGAGCTGCTCGTTCTCTCTATCATTGATCAAACTGCGAATCTTGGCAAGGAGATCAGCATCCGTGATGATGTCTTCTTTGGCAAATAGTTTGGAATAGAAGTTCACCGTGGCCGCTTGGATGCCCCCATGATCTTTGAGGACCAAGCCGTTGTCGTCAGAAATTTGGTGAAGGTGCTGCTTTTGTCTGCGGCCATTGACGCAAGAATGAAAGAAGTCAGAATTCTTGTCTCCTTCGGCGTCCTAGGTGAGTCTGGCTTTCTGTTTCCAGAATTCTGTCTCCACCTTCAGCAAGGATTTGAGGATCGTTCTGGTGAGGTTGAGCGACACACAGGAATTCGATGATCTGTCAGTAGCGTACAGAGCTTCAGTGTAGGTAACGTCGTATTCCGTCTCTCTGATAGCCTGGAAAATGTTGTCGAAAGCGCTCTTACTCCAAGACGATAGTGCCCTCCTGGTAGCTTTGAGTTTGGCCGCCACTCGAGTAAGGGAGTCTGGTTCGTTAATGGATCTCTAGGCAGAGGCGACAATGTTACGGAATTGACGGTGTTGTTGCCAGAAGTCTAGGAATATGAAAGCTTTCTTGATACGGTTGGAGTTGCTGTTAATCTCAATCAGGAGAGGAGCATGGTCTGACTCGGTGGTGTTCAGGTAGGAGAGGTTGGAAATGAGACCCAAGTCAACCACAGATTATTAACCAGGGCTCGGTCCAGGCGGGAGTATTGTTGGTGATCACCTTCCTGCATGTTACACCAGGTAAAAGCGTTACCAAAGAAAGGGATGGGTGTCATGTGGGCGTTAAAATTAAAGTTGTAGAAGTCGTTCATGGCCGACTAGGGGGGCGGACGTCCCCCAGACTTCTCTTCTCTGTACGAGATCGTGTTTAAATCCCCAATCCAAATCTACGGGATATTGATGAGTTGAAGATGGGTGTCCAGCAAAGTGTCCCAGAGAAGCTTCTGCTCGGGGATATCACAACAATTGTGGACAGCGGAGAGCAAGCAACGGGACCTGAGAGTGGGGTGTTCCACCAAGTAGGAGAGTGCCTGACTCGAATCATGAATGGTAACAACTGGATCCCGGTCGCGAAGAGGATCCAGATGTCATTACACCCGACAACACCGGAAGGGAAGCCAAGCTGGAGTTGAATGGATTTGAGTCTTTTTTGAAGGATTTTGAGTTCTGTGAGAACTAAGATGTCAATCCAATAGATTTTGTTGAGTTTTTTGATTCTCCTCTGTATAGGTTTGTTGGCCAGACCTCTCACATTCCATGCGAGGATGTTAATCATTTGGATGGCAGAGGGGGGCATTGTTGAGTTTCGCGGCTGACCGCATGGTCATGATCGCCGGCTCTTGGCTAGGTTTTTTCTTCTTATGGTGGGTGTTTTTGGGAGTTCTCTAGGTCGCTACGGTGGGGTCATCCGCCGCCTCTGTCAAGCTCTATGCTCTGGATCCTGAGTCTTCTGAAGGGGAGGGAACCGCCTCTTCTACAGCCACAACAAGCATACAAAGTGGATTGAGGGGGTCCAGAAAACCTGCTTCCTTAGCTTGCTCAAACTTGTATAACGCTGCTGGGCCAAAGATGGCCAGGTCGTCTACGATGGGGCTACCAAAGATGATGGGTGGGGCTTCCTCGCTCGAAGGGGTTACCGGAGGCTGTTGTGGCTCCCAGTCACTACTAGAAGGGGCAACAACTATTTGGGAGTCTGTGGCGATCATCTCGTTCTCAGAGGAATGGGGAGGATTCACTATGTTGTCTTCAGGTGAGATATTAGCGATGGTGTTGAACTTGTTGTTGAGGAGGATGTCTTAGGGCTTGTATATGATGATAGCTGTGCTCTGAGGGAAAAGGTCGCCGGGGTCGGAGGGTGTGGCTGTCTTCGAAATGGGTGTCAGAGTTGGGGAGGGGGAGAATTGGGGCTTTGCATGATGTATGGTTCACCTTCGATAGATGCGACTTTCTAGGTGCTTTTTTCTTGAGCTCTGGGTGTGTTCTGAAGTAGTGCTGTGTGGTGTGGCCTCTCATCTGACAGTGCTTACAGAAGATAGTGTTGTTGTCGTACACCAGCGACTGGGCGATCGTCCGTCTCCCAAGCTCAAGCTAGATTTAGGCAGGAGGGTCTGTGGACAGATCGATTTCCACACAAATCTTCGCGTAGTTGCCCTTGGAGAGACTGCTCGTTTCTTCAGAAATAGCTACGAGAGTCCCGAAGGAGCTGGCGATCCTCTTGAGCGCAGTCAGTGTGAAGCAAACAAAAAAAGGTTGGGGAGAGTGATCCACACTGAGATAATCGTAGAGTCGACTTTCAAATTGAAACTGGGGGTCTATTTGGCTATTTTGACGCTTTGGACGTCGATGCTGGATGTGCCTTTCGCCCAGACTCTAGTGTAGTCGGAGTCGGATGAAAGGTGAAGGAATATGTGCTTGGGGTCCAAGGGCACGACAGGTAAGCTGAGGAGAGTCCCCATCCGGCGACTGCTTCACGCGATTTATCGATCTTCGGACACCCCGTGGAGAATATTAGTATGAAAGTCTTCACGAAAGTAGAAGAGAGGGAGGCAATCTCTTCAGGTGAGAAGGGAACATATAAAGGGAGTCCTTCGCCAGCAGTCGGGAACTCGATGTCAGGGAGCTCAATGTTCTCAGCCGGGAGAGGATGAGGTGTCCCACGATCCGGTCACAGGATCTCCGCGAAGGTGGGGCCAGAGGGGAGGGTCGCGACAAAGGAGGGGGAGGGTGGGGGTTACTGTCACAGCTACGAGGAAGGGGGAGGTGAGTGGTTTGGAGGGATGGGGGAGGCACCGGCCGACACGGCGTTCGTCGATGACGACGAAGCTGGACGAAAGGTGCCAGAGAGGGGCATGGAAGGTGTTGAGAAACTGGCCCCGGCACCGACGGCACCTGACGAAGCTAGGTCGCCTTGGGTGGAGGTGAAGGGGCCCACTGGAGGAAGAAGGGCACATACACGAGATGAAGATGGCGTATAGCCGGGGACTGTGTGCGCATAACCACCGGCTGTGGATGCATGTCCCAAAAGGGACGGCCTCCCAAAGCTGGAGAGGCCATGTATGGGCGCATAGGGGCCAGCGGCCAGGCGCATAGACTCAGGAGAGCTCGGGCAAGGGGGCGCATACCATCATCAAGCTAGGATGGGGCATACGCGGGGGGGAGGGGGACATAAGGTCCTGCTGCGGGAGTATACGGCCAGAGGGGGCGCATAGACTCTGGCACGGACGAGCAAGTGGGGCACATACCTTCCCTAAGAGAGGCTGAGGCAAGCGTGCCCGCTTCCACCACCGCAAGGGTGTGCTGGAGATTCAAAATTCGAATGGAGCTGTTGGCGGAAGCTGGGGGGCGGATGGCACCGATGATCGATGCGCAGGGGGCTGCAATGGCAGGGCAGGCCGACGTCGAGTCGGGCCGCTGCCGGAGAGAGGCAACACGAGGGGGGCCGGATCCAGGTCGCTGCTACCGGCCTCCGCTGACTGGCTAGGGACGGCCGCTGCGCTCGGGGCGGAGGGGGGCGGGAGGGGGGCCAACGAAGTTTGGGGGCTAGGCCGGAGGAGGGGAGGTCGACCAGTGCGAGCTGAGCCATCGTCCAGTCGGGCCACGGGCGCTCGCCGCGGAGGTCGGGTGCGCAAGGGGGGCGGCGTCGAGGGGAGAACGGATGCGGCCGGCGGTGAGCGGTTGGGGACGCTCTGTCCCGCCACCGGGGGTGTGCGAGGGGTAGGGTCATACGGACATCAGGAAGAGCTGGAGAGAGGAGAAGGGATATATATATATATATATATATATATATAGAGAGAAAGAGGGTTAGCTATATAGAAAGGGCCAACAGTTAGAGAGAAGAGGGGTAGTATATCAGTCTCTAACCAAGTTTGGTGGTCATCCATAAAAGAGTGGGCAGTTGGGAAACCTTAGTGAGTATCAGTAGCAAGCAGTGAATAGGGCCATAGAAAAAGGAAAGGAAAGTTTAGGTAATGTATTTAAGAATAGGCCTATAGATAGAGCAATGTGGATAGATAGACAGATAGTAGAGATGAAGAGTATAAATTCGAGGGAGCTATGAAGCCTGAACAAGAGAATGATAAGGGAAAGTTCAAGTACAGTGGAAGGCTTGGAGTCTTAAGCCACAGGTTTGTGCACTTGCTGCCAGATGAGCTTGTGGCATCAGTAAACAGGGACATTAGTTGAGTGTCAACAACAGCTTGTATAAAGATGGATTCCCCTAGTACATCAATGCACCTCACTGGCAGCAGGACAGTAGGATGATGGTGAGTGAAGGGATGCTTGGTGAGTAGGTTTTAAGTGAGTGCAAGAAATGAGATTTGGGGCTCGAGTGATATATATAGTATGTGTGAAAATCATTATATAGTTATGTACCCTATAATATATAGATATATGTATTCCCTAATATAACTCTATCTGTTTAGATGCTGGGTTCAAATTGATGAGAGGGTGTACTAGATACACTCAGTATCAGAGTTAAGAATGAGTGAAGGGGATTTGGTTCAGTTAAGAAATGGAAGAAAGGAATTAGAAAGGAGTTTAAGAAGGGGGAAGGATCTGATATAGGGTTCTCTATTAGCCAGGTAAAGTGGCAAGGGGCCAAGTGAGGTGGAGTTAGTTGCAGATATGGGGAAGTGAAGGTTTGACAGTAAGGTAGATGATCAGTGCAGCAACTGAACAAGGGTTCATTTGTAAACTAATATGAGAAAGGGTTTTGGGCAGGGTATATGAGTTGTATCAATCCTTCACTAATATATTAGTGGATGGAGAAATATGGTTGTTACTGGATGTCATTAGAAGAGAGAAAGAGTTTTGGGGAAGACTGCTATGCAGGAATTTGAATGCCGTGCCTACAGCAGGGGATTTGATTTAGGGAACACTAGTTAAGTTTAGTCCAACTCCATCTGGACTGAGCCAGGGGTGGATCAACCATCCAACTGTTAGTGTAACAGTTATCAACTAAATTTATGTTATATGAATTAGGAGTGATATAGGTTAGAGTTTGAGATCAGTTAGCAACTGATATGGGATTACCAGTGAGGGATTAGTTGGGTACTAGGACAAGGTGGTTGGGTATAGGGACTAGAAGTATAGGCTTTAGTCTCAGTTTCATAGAACTGATATCAAGTTTCAGTTGAAACTAATATATGTAGCAGTTAGGATTTAGGATAAAGTTTTAGTAATAGATAGGTAAGGTGTCTATATATATATATATATATATATATATATAGATATGTATATATAGAGAAGTATAGGCTTTAGTCTCAGTTTCATAGAACTGATAACAAGTTTCAGTTGAAACTAATATATGTAGCAGTTAGGATTTAGGATAAAGTTTTAGTAATAGAAAGGTAAGGTGTCTATATATATATATATATATATATATATATATATATATATATATATATATATATATATATATATATATGTCTTGTATTAGTGCATCCCATGTACAGTAAGGTATCCTATAAAGGTATTATGCAAAGTTTGACCAATAGGAGGTGATGTATAGGAGAGGCAAGGGGTTTAACATATTAAAGATAAGTTAAGACTATAAGATATTACTATAGACTACATCTAAATGTTAAGGTATAGACTTTTGTGCCTACACCCAATATAGTAAGAGCCACCAAGAAGCCTAAAACTTATATATAGGCTAATACAACCTAGAAACGACTAATTGGACTAGTTGGACCTAGAGTTGACTTGGGTGGATCACTTGACCTAGAAATGTCCTATTGACCTAGAATTTTGTCACGACCCGCACCCAGTGTAGGGGCATGTAACACCCAGTTTTCCAGATGAGGGTATTTTTGAAATTTTGTAATTATAATTATTATTCATTGATATTTATTTCACATTATGATTTTTGGTAATTTTTAATAATTTTTAAACTATTTAAAACTGTTTTAAGTTATGACTTGTGATTTTGGTGTGCAGCTAGTGAAACCGTAGAGACTGCATGACCTAGAGCCTAACCATATCATTAGGACGACTTAATTATCATTTTTAGCCTAGGGGTAATTTGGTCATTGTGACTTATTTAAATTATTTGATAATTTATTGAATTGGTGAATTTTAGGTTGACTTGACTTGTTGAGACCTAGTGAACTAGCCTAGAAGCTAACCCTAGCTATGGTAACCCTAGTCTAACTTAGGTTAACCTACATTTAGTCATTAGAAACTAATTTTAGAATGAGGGGATTTGGTTTAGTGTATTTAAGTCATGGTTTATGGTTTCATGAAATGACTTATGGCTAAATAATTTATTTGATCATGACTTGGTCCATGGCCCATAACTAGAAGCCCTAACCCTAACCAAACCCTAAATGAACAGCCATAGGGATCCCCACCCTATATAAACACTTATTCTCTAGGGCTTGCCTCCTTCTTTCATTCATTTCAACATTGGAAAAGAAAGGTAATTGTCCCTCTTCCAAAAATCCCCATAAATCCATTTTAAGTCCTTTTTAATCCTAGTTTCTTGCATTAGAACCTAACACTCTCCTATTTTCTGATTTTGGAGTTTAATCACATCTTTGGGTCAATTTGGAGCTTTTGGCGTCAAGAGGAAGAATCCCCCATTTGAAGCTTTTCCAAGCTTTTTGCACATATAGGTAAAACACTCTAAATTGATTTAAATTTTAGTTTTCTTTGCATATAGGGCTAGACCTAGGAGTCCCCTAGGTGTCCCCAAAATTTGGGTAGATTCCGTGTCCATTTGGTGCCCGTATCGTACACGTGTCGTATTGTTTTGTAGGTATTTGATTAAATGCCTCTAAGGATTTTATTTTCGATTTTTGTAAATGTAATTATATGAATTTGTAGATCTAAATATGTATATTAATCTTTGTGAAGACTGATGTGAATTTTGTGTCAATTTCGTATTGAAATTGGGTACGGACACGCTGTACGACATGCGTGTGCGCTGTCCTGCTACCCGTGTCCTATTTCTCACTGGACACAGCGTTTCGACACGCAAAACTTGGCGTGGAGGTTGGGGCAGTGACTGAGAAGACACTCCCCAAGTTTCACGACACCTCGTTTCGTGTCGGACACAAAAACGAGGCCGCACTGGTCATACACAGGGACTGTACGCGCACAGAGCCGCGTCTGATACGCGTGTCTTATCACGTGTGTGCGTGTCCTCCGTGTCTCGTGTTGTGTCGCATGTATAGGCCTATAGGTGGGCTACACGTGGACACAAGCACGAGACGTGTCGTGCCTCGTGTCGTGTCCACAGGAACGTGGACTCGCTGTACGAGATAGTGCAGTCTGTGCGTATGTAATATGTTTTCAAGAACTTGGACACCTTCGTGTCCTATTTTTTGGACACAATGGGACACATGGACATGCCTAGTATATTCCTAACTCTGTGCATATGTTTTACCATAATTATTTCAATTTTGTTTGGTTTCGATGGTATTTCAAATTCCTGTTTTCAAATTCTGAACCTTAAGTATTTTCAAAACCGATTTAATACTTGGATTTCCCTGTTAGAATCAATTATTTGTGATTAGTTCACTGTTAGGATTGATTCCTTTTGAGTTAATATTAATAGGTAGGGATTTCGAATTGGCTTGGGACTGAAACCTGAGATTTTACTGTTGGGTGAAAATTTGAATGTGGTTTCCTATATTTTGCTAAGTTTAGATTTTCAATGGGTTCTACTGATTGTATTTGAGTTGATTGAGTTTTAATTGAATTGAGTAATCAAGTGAAACTGGAATGTGAGGTTGAATATGGGTTGTAGATGTATCAGTTATTGATTTAATATGCATCAGACATTGATTTTGTATTTTTTCATTTTAGATTAGATTGATAACTGAACACTATGGGATTTATATTGTAGTTTAGGTTTTATGTTCAAGTATAAGTTTTTGGGGAGTTCATGTGGTGATACCCACTGTTCTCAGGTTCCTGTGTTTGTTCTCAGGCATCTCACACATTGACTGAGTTGACAGTTCGAATGTGGTGATATTTGAGGAGTTCATGTGCTAATCCTTTTGGTTTACTGATAATCTATAGGTTTTTATGATTGCTACATTAGTGAATGACTTTTCCTATGAAAAATTGTCAACTAGTTCAATGTGAACTATCAATTGGTTTTGAACTGATTTTTGAACTATTAGCTAACCTGAGATGCACAGGCCTATATGTGCCACACATGACACATTCTCACATGATTGCACACACACTGAGAACAATGTGTTTTCCCTCCACACACATATTTTAATTCCTGATACATGAGTTCAAATTACACATTGATTGCTACACTGAAACCTGAGATACTATTCCTACACACTGTTTTGACTTGGCCATTGGCTTGGCCTATGGCCCTTGCTATGGCACTGTCACTGAGGGATGATTTATGTATGTCATGACACTTTGTTTGGTTATTGAAAATCTGGGAAACCCTGAGATCATTCGCTGATTCTATTTTGAGTTTAATTGTATTTTTTTACTATTTTACTAATGATTTAAATTACCATGATCAGTTCATCATGTAGGTTATATTTGATGTTAATTAAGAACTCTGGATTATGGGGTTTTCGATTTGGTTTTGGATATATTGTGTTTGGATTTTGCATTTGAGTTTCAAAATGTTTTTTGATTGTGTGCAATGTCATTTGATATGCTCAATTTCCTGAGACTGTGGGGTTTATGTTTCTCCTTGTTTTGAGGGTTCAATAGTATTGGGTTGGTTGTTGTAGGTTAAATTCTGGGAATTGAATTGAGAAGGGTTACAGCAACTATTACAATAGTAGTAGGTGCCATAGCAGTGTAGTAGTAGGATAGGACTGCAGCAGTGGCTTAGGCAGTAGCTGTATTAGCAGCAGGGAGCAGTAGGGAGCTGCCCTGCCCTGCCTAGGGTGGCTTGGCATGGCTTGGCCAGGCCCCAGCAGCAGTAACAGCAGGGTACTGTCCTGCCTAGGCTAGGTTTGGGCTTGGGTTGTTGCCTATGTGTGTGTTCTTGTAAGTTATAGTTTAGATTAGGATTTTAGTTGAGTTTAGTGAGTTAGAGTTTGTGATTATTTGAGACATGCATCAACTGATACATGTTGTATCATGATGCAAGACATTAGTATAAAATGGTGAGGGTTAGACTTGATGAGTTAGAGTGTAAGTTAGTTTGTGAGGTTCATGTATGTTATGTTAGAGTGTGAGAATAGAATGAGGTTAAGGTTGTATGGAGGTAATGAGTATAGAGTGAGGGTTGGATTAGGTTGAGGGTTTACCCTCATATATATCATATAGGAATAAGGTATTATAAGTATTAAGATGTATGTATATACATTGTGTGGTAGATATGTAGATGAGTTCTATATGGAAATACCTAGATAGGCTAAAAGTTGACCAAGTTAGACTCTATTAGGTCTAATTTGACCCAGTTGACTTTGTGTGACCTAATTGGACATGGCATGACCTTGTTGACTTAGGATTGACTTAGATTGACCTAGTATGACTTAGTTTGGCTTGGTGTGAGTTAGTATAACCAAGTTGGACTCCTAGTTTGACCAATCTGGACTTGGACCTAGTTTGACCTAAGACAGTTGACCAGGGTTGACTTAGAGTTGACTTTGACCTAGATTGGCCTAAAATTCATGTAGATTGCATCATAGACTCCATTTATCTTATTTTAAACATATTATAACCTGTACTGCTCTATTTAGGACATTGTGACTCCGGTGCAGACATCTGATATTACACTACTCTTTTCAGAGTATCAGGCGAGTACATTCTCTGATAGTTCTCTCATTTATTTGTCAATTATTGTACTTCAGTTCTAGTTAGCTGTATGTGATTCTCTGTTACAAACACGTACTGTTATTTCTGAATTCATGTATACGACACACATTTATTTTTTTGCCTCTATTACTGGTATCATCATTCCTGTCTTCTATTACTGGAATCACTTACTGGAATCATTACTGGAATCATTTACTGCTATCTTTACATTACTGGCTGGACTCATCTTGAATCATTGTGTCGTAATTCTGGATTCACTTGCTGGGAGGGGAAATACTAGAGTAAGACATGTAGACATACCCCATTTCTGGAATCATCCTTTTGCTGGAATCATACTGGAATGATAGCCATCTCACACCCGGCCAGGTGTGTGATGTGCCGGATTACCTATAGCCGTTTACATGTCGATCTCGGTATTTTAAAACATACTGCTAGAGTATAGGCTGGACTCACCTTGGAATCATTGATCACTATGACTGGAATAGTCCCTTACTGGATTCATCTTGTATGAGATTCATCCTGTACTGGACTTACATTGGAGTTACACTGGTCTACATTGCTGCCTGGACTTTATACCATGTTACCCTGGTTCAGCTAGTTCTATTTTTACAGTCTTCATTGCTATGATTCCTCTCTTGTTTAGTATTTACTTTCCTTGCACTTTATCTGTCTTTCTTACCATCACCTGAATATAAACTGCAATTTTTATCAATACAACTGTCTATAACTGCTTTATAGTTCTCTGTCATTTACTTGGGTTTTCTAGATAAGATGTGCTCATTCCTGTCCTGACTGGACCTGTTGAAAATTTTACAGATGATTGTCCTGAGGACACATGCCCAACATGTTACATACCAGGAGATGGCTTAGCTACCTATGGCCCCGACACTCAGGAGTGATCGGGAGTTTAGCTAGTCTGTCTTGTTTTAGTTTTTCTGTTTAGAACTGGAGTTGTATATAGAGATTTGAGACTTGAGATGTATTTGAGATTGTTCGAGTTTGTTGTTATTTTATTAGTAGTTTTGTTGTCTTCAATTTCTTAGTTATATTTCGGTGTTATCTTATCGTGCTTAGACTGTGATTGAGTTACACCATATCTTATACTTGTCCTCCGTTCGGAGTTGATCATGATGAGTACATTATATACTGCATGAGTTGATGATTAGTTAGATACTTAGAACAGCGTTCTACCGCCGACACTGCGGCGTAGGCTGGGCGCTCTTACGTACTCGTACCCTCACAGTGGGTACGGGTCATGACAGGACATGAGAAGTGGGTACGTCCAGCCTACGTCGCAGTGTCGGTGGTAGAACGCTGTCCTAGGTCACATACATCTAACATTTATAAGGTACCTGTACTGTATATACACTCCAAACGAAAGACAATACAGAAAATGTACAGCTCAATAAAAAATAAGGTAGAAGTACGATAAGATAGATAGATAGATTATAAAAATCATCCAATGAAATACAACAGAAGAAGAAGTCTAAGTGTCTAAGATAACATCTCCACAAAAATCCAGAATAACAACAAGATCCCAAATATAAACATAAATGTATCCAAATGAGACAAGACATCAATATATGATAAAAGTCTAAGCTAACTAGCCTAAACTATAAGGGTTACATCCTCTGCTGCTGATGGATCCTGCTGAAGGTCCAAGTCGCATGTGTCATCAATGGCAGCTCCATAATAGGTAGGGCAAAGGTCCTCGTCATCCTCTGTAATATTTTTAACAGGTCCAGTCAGGACAGGAACGTGCACAAAATCTCAACAGTTCATATCAAGACAGGAATATAAAGCATACAATAAAGGAAAATACATAAAACGTTGAAAAAAAGTACATGTAGTAAAAGAGAGAATTATAATGTTAATAGCTACTATCAGTAGAGAACTATCAGTGACTAGTGATGTAGAGTAAAAGATAGACATGTGAATGGCTTGAATTTGCACATGCTTAAACTAAAGAGTTTGTACAATGATTACACTATTTTGGAATTGTTCACAAGACTGCTTTTACTCCCCCGTACCCCAGTCAATACACAAGGATCCAGACAAGTTATGTTACTGTAGAATATGTTACATGAGGGCCCATAAATGGGTGCACATAAAGGTATACATGAGGGCTCGGTGAACATGAGAGTACATGAATCACAAGAGTATACATGAATACTAAAAGCACAGGAGTATATGATGAAAGTGAAACGCACATGACATGATATACCCGATGCTCCCGAGGGGGATAACATCTTAATATAAGGATCCATATAGTACCAATCCGTGTTAATAACGTGAAAACATCAAGTAAAGTAATCTAGAGCAAGAATATAAATCCTAACAAGTATAAAATGATCAGAGAATGTACTCGCCTGATATCTTGTATGTCCGATGAGAATAGATGTCCAGATCAGAGTAAATGAGCCCTATTTAGAGCAACTCAGGTCACAATATGTCCAAAAAAGTAATAATGAAGATTACAATGCATTCTACATGATTTCTAGGTCATTCTACACCGAAGTAAACTCTTGGTCAACTCTTGTCAACTCATAAAGTCAAACTAGGTTAACCAAGCTATTCTAGGTCTAAACCTAGTCTAACAAGTCCTATACCAATACCATATCTAGATATCATATATATCAATCAATATATATATATATATATATATATATATATATATATATATATATATATATATATATATATATTATATATATATATATATATATATTATATATATATATATATTATATATATATATATATATATATATATATATATATATATATATATATATATGTGTGTGTGTGTGTGTGTACATAGGAATTATATATATATACACATACAAGTCATAGGTAACATACTAGTTCATAACATATATATATTCAAATTTCACAGAGGAAAATACTTATATATATATATATATATATATATATATTTTTTTTAAAATACTTATATATATATATATATATATATATATATATATATATATATATATATATATATATATATATATATACAATCAAGTATGCCACAATATATCTACTATACAAGAAGGCATATGACAGATATACAAAAGGAATGAAAAGAAATGGAAGGGATATGAAATGGAAAAATCTGAGAATAAAGATACCAAAACTCATATGGCCATAGCCTATAACACACAACCACTACCTGTTGGTGTTTTTGCCTTTGGACTAGAAAAGATAGTCCCACATCGGCTACACCAAATGGTGAGTATCTCAATATAATGCATTGCTTGTGTTGAGGTGTGCACATGAGGTGTAGTGGGGCACAAGTTTGTGCCATGTGGAAGTATTTCTCTAGAAGGAAAAAGGATTAAATCCAACAAGGATGAAAGTTAATTTTTGTTGTGCGGACTCGGACTCGGACACGGACTCCAGGATGTCTCGTGCATGCACGGGAGTGTTCGGGGGGTAGGCGTGGACTAGCACACTTCTATGCTGATTGTGGGATGATCTAAAATATCAAACTCTATTTTTGAGTATTGGTATTTTAGTCCCACATCGGATAGGAGAAGAGGTGAAGTCTCAACTCCACTCTATAAATAGAGCCCCTTCGCCTCCTTTGAAAGATGCACCAAGAAGAGAAAAAAGGGAGTTTGTAAAGTCCAGGAAGCCCGTTCAAGTCTCAAATATTGACTTACGAGCGTTCCAGAAGTTCTCCTGAACTTGCTGGTTCCTGGGAGCTTATCCGTACTGCGGGTATAGCTTTGAGCGCCGGTGTTCTACACCCCAGCGAGATCCGTTCTTCTTCTTCCTCCCTCTTTCTGTTGCCTTCGAGAATCTGAGACTCAACTGTTGTTGATCATCTCTTGTTGCCTTCGAGAATACCGTCGCTTCTCTTTAGAAGTTACACGGTTCGGTTGCCTTCGAGAAATATTACGAAATAATCTTTTTAGATTCTCGTAATACAACATCACCTTCTTTAGGGTATTGTTGCCGGAAACATTGTCTTTACAATTGTTTCTGAATTCGTGTTTTTCCATCGATTGTTCGTCAAGGGACTAACAATCTCAAAGCTATACGATTCGATGGAAAACACTCGTGCTTCGCTTGTCGATACCGGCTTTAACAAGTTGGAGAAATTCGACGGTGAACACTTCCAGATCTGGAAGCGAAAGGTGACTCTGAACCTTCAACTCGTGGATGTTGATCACGTGTTGGATGAGGAAGAACCAATCGTTCCAGCAACAGGATCTGCTGCTGTTCTAGCCGCTGCTACGAGCAAGCAGACGAAGTGGAAAAAGGATAACAGCATATGCAGGCTGCTGATCCTGAATTCCATGGAAGACTCTCTGGCCGAGTCCTACACAAAGAAGACTTCTGCCAAAGAGATCTGGGAGTCCGTGGGGAAGCTGTATGACGACGACGAGGCCCGGTCGAAGATGTTCATGGTTGAAAAATACCACAAATGGGTCTTTGAAGACGAGAAGACCATGCTGCCCCAAGTGAAAGAGTTCCTGAAGCTGTGCCAGAAACTGGAGGACGATAGCATGCCCCTCGTCGACAAGTTCATCGTTGGAGGGATCGTGGAAAAACTTCCTCCAGGATGGAGCAACATCTATGCAAGGATGCATAGGAAGAAAATGGAGATTAGCCTGGATAATCTCCTCAGTGAGATTCATGTTGAGGACGAAATGCGCTCTCAACAGAAGTTGGACGCCCTGTCCAAGCAACTAGCAACGGCGAATCTGGTTCAAGCCACCAGAGAGAACAAAGGGAAGCAGGCGGCTTCTCACCACAAGAAGAAGGACTTCTCGAATCTGAAAGTGAAGGGTCCAGGATTCAAGCAACAGAAGTCCAAGTCCCATGTGACTTGCTTCAACTGT
This sequence comes from Iris pallida, assembly GCA_029216955.1. Taxonomy (NCBI): domain Eukaryota; kingdom Viridiplantae; phylum Streptophyta; class Magnoliopsida; order Asparagales; family Iridaceae; genus Iris; species Iris pallida. The sequence goes on from JANAVB010014280.1 coordinate 19,475, forward strand.
GGCAAGAAGGGTCACTATAAAAGTGAATGCAAGTCCAAGCCCAAAGAGCAAGGTGAGCCTAACAAGGTTTCTTTGGTTACTAATCAGGTTGCCATAATAGCACAGGTTGCAACTGTGGGGGCAGACTTGGACTGGTGGATAGACACTGGCGCGACATGTCATGTCTGTTCAGACAAGGACTGGTTCGTCTCCTATGAGCCTACTTCCGAGAAAGTCATGATGGCGAACCAGGCACAAGCTGAAGTACTGGGGATCGGGACGGTGGAGCTGAAGCTTACATCGGGGAACATTCTGATGCTTCAAGGTGTGAAGCATGTTCCTGCAATCGCTAAGAACCTGATCTCTGGGAGCCTGCTCTGCAACGCAGGCTTGAGGATGGACATCAATGCTGGCCAAATGGTGATGTCCAAGAAGGGTACTTTCTTCGGGAAAGCTTTTCAGACAGAAGGAATGTACAAAATTCAGCTTGTTGTAACCCAGCATAATAATGTTAATGCTATCACTAGTTTGAATTACTCTCTTGAATTGTGGCATAATAGACTAGGACATGTTCATTGTAAGCGAATAAACAAAATGTCTAGTCTAGGACTTATCTCCAAGTGTGGGGGTAAGGTAGAGAAATGTGAGATATGTGCTCAGACGAAGATCACTAGGAAACCCTTTCACAGGGTCAATCGAAGCACAGATCTTCTGGAGTTGGTTCACTCAGATATCTGTGACTTCAAACAATTCTCTACAAAGGCCGGGATGAAGTATTTTATTACTTTCATAGACGACTTCTCCAAGTATGCCTTCGTCTATTTACTCAAATCTAAAGACGAAGCATTCGAGAAGTTCAAGGAGTTCAGGGCCGAGGCTGAACGGCAAACTGGACAACAACTCAAGAGGCTGAGGAGTGATCGAGGTGGGGAATATAGGTCTCACGAATTCTCATCATTCTGCAAAGAACATAGAATCATCAACGAGACGACGGCTCCGTATTCTCCATAATCCAACGGAGTAGCAAAAAGGAAGAACAGAACGTTGACAGAGATGATGAACTCTATGCTGTTGACTACGGGTCTCCTAAAGTGTTACTGGGGAGAAGCTGCACTAACGGCAACGTTCATTCTGAACAGAGTGCCATATGCAACTTTCGACATAACTCCTCATGAACTCTGGTTCAAAGTCAGACCTAACTTGAATGTCATTCGAGTGTGGGGGTGTCTGGCTTATGTGAAGCTCCCGGATCTAAAGATTCAGAAGTTGGGGACAAGGACTACTAAGGCGATCTTCTTGGGGTATGCCGAGAAGAGTGATGCTCGGAGATTCCTTGATATCGAGTCAAATCATATCATCGAATCTTGCGATGCTGAATATTTTGAAGAAAAGTTTGCAAGGCACAAGAATATTGTTCTCGCGGACATTCCGGAGAATAATGAGGGTGCGAAGCAGACAGAGGTCTTTATCAAACCAGTAGTCCAAGATGGAGCTGTTGTCGAGGAGACACCAGCTGAACCAGAACTCGCTGAGCCGTCAACTAAGCGAGCAAGGAGGCCGAAAGACTTCGGAGATGACTTCGTCACCTATCATGTGGAAGCAGATCCGCTTACCTATGATGAGGCGATGAAGACCAGAGATGCTATATTCTGGAAGGAGGCGATTGACAACGAGATTGACTCAATCACCTCCAATAACACATGGGTATTGGTCGACCTACCAGAAGGAGCAAGACCCATCGGATGCAAATGGATCTTCAAGAAGAAGATGAAAGCAGATGGAACCATTGACAAGTTCAAGGCCAGGCTAGTGGCCAAGGGGTTTGCTCAGAAGCAGGGGATCGACTACTTTGACACTTATGCTCCAGTAGCTCGGATGACAACTATCAGATTGTTAATTGCTTTAGCAGCAATACACAAGCTGGTGATACATCAGATGGATGTGAAAACGGCATTCCTTAATGGCGAGCTGACCGAAGAGATCTACATGCAACAACCAGAAGGTTTTGTCGTCAGAGGTCTGGAAGACAAAGTCTGCAAGTTGATGAAGTCTCTGTATGGTTTGAAATAAGCTCCCAAAATGTGGCATGAGAAGTTTGACAAGGTGATAAGGTCAAATGGCTACAGGGTCAGTGAAATAGACAAGTGTGTCTATACGAAGTTTGCTGACGGAAGAGGAGTAATCGTTTGTCTTTACGTGGACGACATGCTAATCCTAGGTACGGATTTAAGCTGCGTCACAGAGACAAAGAAATTCCTCTCGACCAAGTTCAGTATGAAGGACTTGGGGGATGCCGACGTAATCTTGGGGCTCAAGATCATCCGGACAAGCACTGGAATAGCGCTGTCACAATCTCATTATATTGAGAAAATGCTCACTCGCTACGGGTATCAAGATCTTCCTTTTATTGATACACCGTACCGGAGTGATCAGAAGCTGGAGCTAGATTTGAGGGAAAGCGTCAGGCAGTTGGAGTACGCTAGCATCATCGAAAGCTTGATGTACGCTACTACTGCCACAAGGCCTGACATAGCTTTTGCAGTGGGAATGCTGAGTCGGTTCACTAGCAATCCAGGCGTTGAGCACTGGAAAGCTGTGAAGCGTGTTATGAGATATCTCAAGAAAACTCAGACATATGCACTTTTCTACAGCGGAGATCCGTTAGTAGTGGAAGGCTTCAGTGATGCTAGCTGGTGTTCAGATATGGAGAGCGAGTATTCCACAGGTGGATTCGTATTCGCCATGGGCGGAGCTGCTATATCGTGGAAGTCGAAGAAGCAGACTATGTTATCTCGCTCCTCCATGGAATCTGAATTCTTTGCATTGGATGCTGCTGCAGATGAAGCAGAGTGGCTTCGGGAGCTCATGTATGATCTTCCGGTGGTTGGGGCTCAGATACCGGCAATACCGATATACTGTGACAACCAGGCGGCAGCAGCAGTGGCATCAAATGAACTCTTCAACGGGAAGAAGAGGACTGTCCGGTTGAAGCACAGAGCAGTGAACGATCTTATCAAAAGGGGCGTCATTGCAGTGATTGATGTTCGGAGTCAGGAGAACCTGGCGGATCCGTTCACCAAGGGCCTCAAGCGCCAGCTGGTCGATGACACAGCTTGTAAAATGGGCTTGAAGGCATTCTGACATTGTGTTATTACATTCCTACCATAAAGTTTTATGCTATTAGTTCAAAGAGAAATCTACTAGGCATCTAGCTTTTGGTTCAAGGGAGGACTATTAACCAGAAGAATATCAGGAACGGTGGGTACTTGTCCTATGTGACATGGAGAGGTTACGGATCTACAACCACTGTTGTCTACTATTATTTTCTGCGGAAAACGGATCCTGTGGGAAGGTTGGCTTAAACGGCTTAATGAGTTCTCAGGCAGAGTGAATGCCTGGTGTGCTTTACAGGAAGCACGGTAGAGCAGCACTACAAGGAGTGAAACTCCATGCTACAGTGGGGTGACTCCACCATGAGGTTCCCAGGTAGGGATAATGCCTCGGCTTTGCAAGCTAAGTCACAGCGGAGTATCACCGCAAATAGGCAGGTAGCCTAATGCTGTATGATAATCGTAATAAAGAGAGGTAGACAGCACTACAAAGAGGACGATGTCCTCATGTTACAGTGGCATGACACCACGAGGAGGTACCAGGTAGGGTAAAGCCTCGGCTTCGCAAGCCATGTCATAGCGGCGTAACACCGCACGGAAGCGCAAGGCTTAATGCTGGGTAGTTTGGCACTACAAAGGGGCTTGTGACCTCATGCTACAGTAGTATGACACTACGATGAGGTACCCAGGTGGGGTAAAGCCTCAGCTTTAAGCCATATCATAGCGGCGTAGCACCGCAAAGAAGCGCAATGCTTCATGCCATGACTCTTTATAAAGAACTCACCTATAGTGTATGGAAAGAGATATCAGGCCGTCTCTTGAGGGTAAGCTTGTAGACGCCCAAAATTATACACTGAAACCAGGCTGGCACAAGGCCTTCAATGTGCAGCCAGAAGCACAGTTGATGTCATTATGTGAGTAGGAAGAATTGCAGTTATGGTGCAGAATTCAAGGCTTAGTCCATTCTTGTATCATGCTGTTATTTAACCTATGCGGGAAGATTCAAGTCGTAGCGACATCTCTCCTAATGCATGATGGACAATCACTGTGGGGAACGCTCAACCCATATATTGAGATATGTGGGGGATTGTTGGTGTTTTTACCTTTGGACTAGAAAAGATAGTCCCACATCGGCTACACCAAATGGTGAGTATCTCAATATAATGCATTGCTTGTGTTGAGGTGTGCACATGAGGTGTAGTGGGGCACAAGTTTGTGCCATGTGGAAGTATTTCTCTAGAAGGAAAAAGGATTAAATCCAACAAGGATGAAAGTTAATTTTTGTTGTGCGGACTCGAACTCGGACACGGACTCCAGGATGTCTCGTGCATGCACGGGAGTGTTCGGGGGGTAGGCGTGGACTAGCACACTTCTATGCTGATTGTGGGATGATCTAAAATATCAAACTCTATTTTTGAGTATTGGTATTTTAGTCCCACATCGAATAGGAGAAGAGGTGAAGTCTCAACTCCACTCTATAAATAGAGCCCCTTCGCCTCCTTTGAAAGATGCACCAAGAAGAGAAAAAAGGGAGTCTGTAAAGTCCAGGAAGCCCATTCAAGTCTCAAATATTGACTTACGAGCGTTCCAGAAGTTCTCCTGAACTTGCTGGTTCCTGGGAGCTTATCCGTACTGCGGGTATAGCTTTGAGCGCCGGTGTTCTACACCCCAGCGAGATCCGTTCTTCTTCTTCCTCCCTCTTTCTGTTGCCTTCGAGAATCTGAGACTCAACTGTTGTTGATCATCTCTTGTTGCCTTCGAGAATACCGTCGCTTCTCTTTAGAAGTTACACGGTTCGGTTGCCTTCGAGAAATATTATGAAATAATCTTTTTAGATTCTCGTAATACAACATCACCTTCTTTAGGGTGTTGTTGTCGGAAACATTGTCTTTACAATTGTTTCTGAATTCGTGTTTTTCCATCGATTGTTCGTCAAGGGACTAACACTACCTACATATATCATATATGCATTTATCAACATCACATATCATCACATCATCATCATCATTATCACATATACATATCATTCCTACATTGCATTACATTATACTTACATTCATTACATTATATACATACATATCATTCTCATATATTGTATACTAACATTCATATATAACTTACATACATAGATACATTACATGTATTACATTCAAATAGAAAGAAGGAAAGAAGGAAGAAGGAAAGAGTGAAAGAGGGACATGTAGACAGCAACAACAAATCTCATGTATGCATACATACATACTTACTTTATATCAGTTTTAAGTATCATTTGATGTCCAAATGAAAAGTTTTAAAACAAACTGAACCTGCAGGAGCAGTAGGTATCAGTCAACACCCAACTTGAAACCAAAACTCAACCTAAACTCATGCAACCCAAACCACATCACCACATAAAACTTGGGAATGAGTTTAGACTCAATTCGAAAACTAAGTTCAACCCAACATTAAAAAAAATGAGAAAGAACAATTTAAAAATCTGAGAAAACATTGCACACATGAACATATTCAATTTTGAAACCAATTTCACTTGTAAACCTAATCAAATCACAACATCAACCAGGGAGTTCAATACAACATCAAACATTTCCTTAAATCTCAGTAAACCAATCGATCTCAAGAAACAATACAAGTTCCCAGATTTAATATTTGAAACTCAAAACCTAGAATGAATGTTTACATTAAAAACATATTAATACAAAACCAATTTCATAGTAAATTCTAAATAATTTAGGGGGAACAAGGTGTACAGAGATAGGGACATGTCACCCAAGTCCAAACAGACCCAGACGTGTCCACGAAGTGGACACAATCGTGTCCAAAACATAGATGCAAAGTGAACAGAGAACTGTTAAAGAATGACCTCGTGCGGCCGTGTCGAGCCCGACTGGGCTCGACACACAGCATGAGAAGGGTCGTGCTCGTGCACAGTGGTTGAGGCGGACTAGGGTTAGAGGGTCGACACCCTGAAACACAACCACGACGTGTCCACGTGTTGTACGAGACGCGTATAAGACACGACTGAACCGTGCACACAGTGTCTGTGCGAACCCGTGCAACCTAGATTTCATGTCCGACATGACACAAGATGCCATGAAACACGAGGGGGGCTTGTCAGTGGTCGCCCCCACCTCTATGTCAAGTGGGACGTGTCCACGTGGCGTATCGTGTCCACAAATATGGTCGGGTAATAGGGCAACCGTGCGGGGGCTCGTGCTGCGTGTCCGTGTACTACAATAAAAATGACTTTTTACGACATTAAAATTAAGGCATACATAGATAGTATGCCGTAAATAACTATTTTATAACATGCATTTTAGTGAACGTCGTAAAAAATTCCAAAATATAACTTATTAGATTATTAAGGACGTACATTGAATGTCATAATTTTTTATACAAACGAAGGCATATAATAAATGTCGTAAAACTCAATAAAAATTAAATGATAGACCAATTTTTTTGGAAATTTCTCATTTTTTACCCTAAAATCTCTTTCCAGCCCCCTCAAAACCTCTCCCCCGCGATTTCCCCCCAAAACCTACTATTTTATACTAAAAATTCTCACCCACCTTCATTCCGCGTCTATTCTTCTCTCCCCAGCCAACAATAGGGTTGACTACTTCCTCTTCTTCTTTTGTTTTAGCAGTCGGCTCTTCCTCATCTTGCGCATTTTCGTCTTCTCCCTCCAGCCACAATAGGTTTGACTTGTTCCTCTTTTTTAGGGTTTTACTCCACCAATTTTCTTGTTTATGTTTAGGGTTTTTCTCTTACTCCATTTTTTATTTTTGTTTTTATAGGATCTCCATACATCTATGGAGACCCACGGCTGAACCCCTCGACTCAGGTTCGATTTCTTTATTCTTTCCCCAATTTTACCTATGAATAATTTGTGTATATATTAATATTTAAGAAATTATCATGATATTGTACTTTGTCATCAAATTAGATAACTTATTCATGCATGCTCAACACACTGTAATTATTTTCTTTTTGGATTTTTTTTATGCTCATCACACTATAATTGTTTTTTTCCTATAAAAGTGACAATCTTTGTTTTTAGGATAATACTGCAGTGTATGAATAGTATGAACACTTGTACCGAGAGGTCTTCGCTTCAGCATTTGTATGGTTCATACTTGGAATATTTTTGATCCCTCTTTGTGATTTTGATGCTATTACCGGCATGTGAGTGGGCAGCCTCCGACATTATTGAGTTATTATTCAGATAGCAGGACTGGACTATGGAATTCCCTTTATATTTGTATCAAAGGGACCACGAAAGCTACAATGAGGGTTGCAGAGTGGAGGAGAGACACGAATTGTGCACGAATTGTATGGCCATTTACTTCTTTATGTTTTAGAGTTTCAATTGGTCAATAACAAGCTTGTGCATGAATTGTATTTGATACTTCTTAATTCTTATAGTCATCATCTTTATGTAGTCTCTACTGATTGTCAATAAATTTGCTGCAATAATATGTGCCTGGAAGGTCATCGGAAAAATGTTTCAATGATATTCCTTGATCAGCTACATCTGCTCGATCAGGAAAAGTCGACATAATCCTTCTTCCTCGTTAAGGACTATCTTAAGAGAGTCAACACAAGAAAAATATGCAATGACATCAATAGACTGCAATGGTCTCAACTACCTTGGATAAAGCTCCACATGATTTACAATGCCCAAGTGCTATCTTATCTTCCCTTGACATCAACTCTCTTTTTCTAGCTTATATATATATATATATTTTTTTTTCCTAGCTTATATATATATATATATATATATATATATATATATATATATATATATATATAAATATATATATATATATATATATTTATTTATATATATATATATATCATTCCAACTCTAAATTATGTGGAATGACACCCTTTACTTACATTGGTTCTAAAAGTTTATGTGGACTTGTAATGAAAGTTATGAAATACACGTCATGTGATTTTATATATGTAATTCCTAATATATTGAGCTGTTTTAAGAAATAATTTGTTTGATTATTGATTTGTAGTGCATGTTTGATAGGTATGCCATATTAGGGTTATTTGAGTGCACCCTTTTGTCTGTTGTTGATATATGGATTTTTTGTTATTCTGTATGCTAAGTAGTGTATGTATCCCATGCATGTGTTGTATACATTTCTAATGTTATTCAAGTATCCTTTCATATATGGTTTTGTATTTATTCTATATGCTAAACAAGTAGAGTCTACCATGACCCTTTCATGAGTTGGATTACTTCATTGCCTTTTCTAATTTTTTATGCCCAAATCTAGTAATATAGAGAGATGTCCTAAATACTCTTGACAGTTCCCAATTATACTGAGCAGTTGGAAGAAATAAACTTCATAACTATCAACCGGTAGTATATGTATGATGATGTGCATGTGATTTTGATTGTACTAACGTTGTTTGAGTTCGATTATTGATGTGTGATTGGTATTTGTTCTATATGCTAGATAACTTATTTACTTTGTTCTTTCTTGACTTGAGTAATTTGTTTTTTTTCTAAAATTTTAATTTTAAAAACAAAACTAGCTTATTTGATTGTGGAACTGATTTCGCATGAGGTATAATAGTGTATTTTTATTTGATGATGATACTATTTTAGATGACATGGCTAGAGTGATTAGGTTCTAAATTAAACATGTTGGAGTGTCCCTGTTTCTTACTTAAGAGGAGAGTCCTTCTAATTTATATATGTTTTCTTCTTTTTTTCTTTTCCCCCATAATCTTTTGCAGCTTGAGCCTTCTGAAGTTACCAGCTTTGCTTGGCTACAACCATGTCTTTTGCTAGTAAGATCAACATTTTCTTCTTATATTTTTTTATTTAATTTACTTTGCTAAACTTATGGAATAATTGGTTATTAATAATACTGTAAAATGTTTTCATAATGATTTAGCTCGTGCATCATGGAATCTATGAAATCGGTATCAGATTGCCCTGTTTATAAAGTTCCATTTCGTAGAAGAGGTATGTTACTTCCATGTCGTAGAAGAAGAATATATGTGTTTGGTCCTGTTTGAGTATCAATATTAAATTTGACTGTTACAAAGTTTGGTCCTATTTACAAAGTTCCATTTTGTAGAAGAGGTATGTTACTTCCATGTCGTAGAAGAGGTATGTTACTTCCATGTCGCTGAAGAAGAATATATGTCACAATAAAGAAAAAGTAAAAGAAGTCCATGCATCTTATAAGTAACTCTAATATGACATTGTTGGTTAATACCTATGAGGAGCTTGGATTTGCTATCATCAAAAGTTGAATTTTGCATTATATTTTTGGCAAAACAAGTAAAATTATTTTTCCAATATTCTTGTCTTTTTCCTTTCTCCAACCACATATCACAACTGTAGTCTGTCAAAACATCTATAATCTGCTCCCTGGATATGTATGGTTGAGACAAGGCGGCAAATGATGAGTGGTGGACAAGATGATAACCATTTTTTTGAGTTCTTAAATAGCTAGTGATAATGGAATTGGCTCTACCATGCAGTTACATGTATGCTTATCTAGTTATTGATGTGATTGGCAGGGCTCTAGTTGATCTCCTGGAAGGCAATGAAGAGGAATATAAAAAGTACCGCCGTAGGATTGTAGCATAATATTGACACCTTATTGATATGGTAATTAGCTGTTTATTGTTTTTGTCGCTAGCATATTTTAGGGTTCTAGTCATGTTTAATTTTAATATCTTAAATGTAAGTTTGGGCCAGCCTTTAGCATACCTAGTGTTTTTCTCATCAAAATTGGCCTAGCTATGCAAATTTGACTATAAACTATCCTAGCTGTAAATAGGCCTAGCTATGCAAATTTTGGCTAATATGTTCATGTCCAAGATAACCATGTAAAGAATGGTCAATGTTTTTTTTCTCAAATTAATATGAAGTATATGGAACCATTTACACACAGACAGTTGCAAAGAAAATGTTACCAAATAATACAAAACAATATGAGAATGTTGGCAGCCTATCTTGGTGTCTAGTCAAGTATAACTAGCATTTCTTGTAATCTTTTTTGGTCATTTGGTAAAATTTAGGTACAAAATTAGAACTGATATGTATAGCCATCCACATCTTGATGAGAAAATTTTAAGATAAAATGCTAGTGCTACACCTCAACCATCAATTAGCATAGTTCTGGTTAAATCAAGACCGAATAGAGATCTTGATTGTTAATTGCTTTACCTAAAGTTCTCTCATAAGATTAGGTTAAATATACACACTGGCTCTAAATTCTTGTATTGGGGGGGTCACCAACACAAGAAACACTTTCACATGCTTCCCACTCTAGCTCCTCATGAGAGAGGAGTCTTAGATTAGTAGCTAGAGATGCTCAAAGATAGGAAGAACCTAACAACTTATCACCACCATGGCCATTATTCTTGTGTGCACCCAAAACAAACATAGTAACACATAAATATTGGAGACCAACATGACCAATCCATGTGAAACTTGTCAACAACAACAACAACAAAGGAAAACACATGACTACTATTCCTGGGCCTCCTTTCTTCTCTTTGCCAAAACATCACAGTTACAGTACATAAATATATATCCCGACCAATGTCAATTCCAATGAAAGGCCATTGGCCAAGCATTATAGTACTTCCCCATCCTCCACCTCCACTGTTCTTTAGTATTTGAGGGCATGATGTGGGCTCTGGATGATGTGGTAGCTGCATGCCTCACTGTTCTTGAACCATAGGTGGCAGCACAGGTATATGGCTTTGCTAGCAGCACCAGTCATCCTGTAACTTTCTTTGGTTATTGTTGTCGCTGCTCCTGTAGTAGTGTTGTAGTAGTAACTGATGTTGCTGGTTTGGGAGAGCGATGAGGCCGCAAGAAAGGCGGACGAGCCGTCGACCGGGCGGTGGGTCTGCTGGTCGAGGCTCCACCCGAGGAGCTTGCGCTTGATGTGGTTGTTCCAGTAGTTTTTGATCTCGTTATCCGTCCTACCAGGCAACCACACACGAATGATTGATCTCTACACGAATGATTGAATAAATCAAGTGTAGTACTGAAGAAAAAGAATATGGTAATGATCACTGTATAGTGTATACAAATGATTTGGTTTTGGCATGTTAGACATGGATTTCTTGCTCATTTCTAAGGATCACTGTATACTATCACTTAGCACATAATTTTTTCTTAAGATTATTTTTCTAGTTGTATATGTATTGCATAGCTTTGTCCTTTGATTTTGTAAAGTTGTATTATATATGAGATAATTCAAATATAATGAAGTAGAGTTATTCACATTTTGTAAAGTCGTTGGTTCAAGTACTGACATCTTGATATTTACAGGTTATGGATAAATAAGATTGAACTGGATGGCACCATTAGAAGAATTCCAAAGATCACCCTCACCCAACTGGAGGCAAATTAGGCTGAAGCTATGCAGTATATTCTAATATATTTTATTTAGGCTTAGGTTAAGTATATGGCCACATTTTTGTGATACTTTAGTTGGTGATTTGGAATTCACATGAATGCTACATTATTATGATTTAATTGGAAGTTAGTACTTATAACAATTGTTGTGTTCATTATAAAGTGATTTTGGATTTTGATGATTATCATTATTGTTTTAATGAAAGTTATTATTGTTTATAATTTTTGTGTATATTATATGTTTTGTGATTACACAAAAAGCATGATTTTTTATAAAAAACTTGAAGAGAATTTAAGGCGTGCAAAATATGTCATAAATGATGTGTATATGATACTTTTTATGACATACAATGGATGCCATAATTGACTAATAAAGGCATGCAAAGGAATGCCATAAAATATTATTAATGACGTGTTATAGAATGTCGTAATCGTACAATAATGGCATATAAAGTTATGTCGTGATTGGGTACTAACGATACACTATTATACGCCATAATTGTCGTTTAACGGTGCGCAACGAATGCTGTAAATACGTATAGATGGCGCACAAACTGAGTTTAGACGGCACGCACATTATGCCGTCTAAACTACCATCTTTTTACGACATGGGCTAATACGGCGTTCGGATGTACGTCTTCTAAAGTGTTTTACGACGCACATTGTGCGCCGTAAAAACATATTTTTCCTGTAGCGTGGCCATTTTGGACACGAACACGACACAAAAATAGGCTCAATCTTCACGAAAATCAAAGTACACATGAACATCTACAAAATTGTTCAAATACAATTTGAAAATAACAAAATAAAATTCGTTGTGGCATTCCATCGAACACCTATGCACACACACTGATACGTGTCCGATACGGACACCAAATCAATACAAATTCTCACCAAACTCACTCTACAGCTAAGGGACACCTAGATGGATGCATCTATGGAAAGAAATCAGGATTTAGAGGTGATTTGAAGGGATTACCTGTTGAGAGTCAATCTCAATGAAAAAGCCTCAAATTATGAAGTCACCTTCCTCAAGCAATGTCCAAATGAGCTCCCCTCCTTGCAAGCTAGCCTCCTTCAACCTCTATTCCAGATTTAGAACCAATTACAAAAGATTGGGATCAATTTGGTGGAGAAATGGTGAGGAATGATGAAAGGGGAAAGAAATTAGGATTTCCTACCCCTCCTTGCAAGCTAGCCTCCTTCAACCTCTATTCCAGATTTAGAACCAATTGTAAAAGATTGGGATCAATTTGGTGGAGAAATGGTGAGGAATGATGAAAGGGGAAAGAAATTTGGATTTCCTAAAGGGGGATTTCTAAAAGAGGCAAGTGAGTGTTAAGAGGCATTATATAGGGGTGTTGGGGTCTCCATATGGCTGCCATAGCATGGTTAGGGTTAGGGTTTGGGCATGGAGAAAGGCTATGGGCTCTATAGCAATCAATTCTAAGTCTCAACTTAAGGCCCAAGCTAATTCTAGGCTAAAGCTAATAAATATCTAACTTACAAATATCTAGATATTCTCTAACTTAGTTATTAAGTCTCAAACATTCTAACTAAACCTCCATGAACATCACTAACATCTAGGTTAGGTCAAAACTAGGTTAGTCTCTAATAAAAAGATTAGCACCATAATAATCAATCAAAATTTATTTTTCATTTAAAGTAAAAAATGACCAAAATATCCTTAGGCAAAAATGTAGAAATAAATCACCCTAATTACATGGTTAGGTTTCCATGGTCATGGTTAGTCTCTAGGTCAAGTAGCATCTAGGATTTCACTAGCAAAACACCAAAATCACAAATCACCCATTAAAATAGTTTTTAAAAGAATTAAAAATTACCAAAAATCATAACATGATTTAAATCTCATTATTAAAAGACTATAATTACAAAAGTTTAAAATTACCCTCATTTAGAAAAGTGGATGTTACAAGTCTACCCTCCTTAGAAGGCTACCATCTAATAATACAATCCTATAATCGTATACGTCTGTCCAAAATCATGAGACTCAGAATTTTTGTCATACTAGAAAGCAAGGCTACGATAACCATAGATCCCCCAACTAAGGTACATACCTCTAGAATCATGGTATTTAAAAATTTTGCATTGCCGCATCCTTGGCCGCAAAAACCTTAAATTCCCACACACGAGAAATACGTCCAAAATCAGACTATATGTCCTTACTATGCTAGCTAATATGACTGTAGAAAATTCTAAATTCCATAACTGAGGTAACCTAGCCCATACGACTCATATTGGAAAAATCAAAATCAAATCAACACAGAATACTAAGAATCAAATTTATCGATGTACAAAGAGGTAGACAAAACTGTCGAAATTGAATTTTAAGATAGTTATTATAAGGCAAAAGTGAGAATGGAATCGAGAAGAACAGAACTTGCAAGTATCCCTCCTACTGCCTGTGCATCCTCAACTGTCATGGCGAAAGCTCGCCCCTACCGGCCTCCTCCTTTGGCCTACTGCTGATGCTGGACAAACCTCTGCTGCTGAGTCTATAATGGTGGTACCCTCTGCTGCCCTGTCGGAGCCCTAGCTCATGCTGCTGCCTGAGTCAATAGTGTCTGGTTCTTGGGACACTAACTACACTGATGCTCCACTAAACCACAAAGTAAACACCTGCCTAGTCTCTTCCTGCAGTCATTCCATCCATGACCCGGCTTCTTGCAGAAAGTAGAACTAATGGGCTGCTTTCTGGGTGCTTGTTGGTAAAGTGTATGTCCCTGTTCCTGAAACTGCTGCTGAACAGGCCTCTGCTGCTGCTGCTACTGAATCTATATGTGAGGCCTCTTGGCCTGGCCTCCGCTGCTGCTGGCTCCATGAGCGTCTCGTCCCCTCTTGAGCTTTAGCTCAAGATCATCCTCTGCTGCTAGGGCTCCCACCAGAATCTCCTCAAAAGTGGCACTCCGGTCACTCTTGGTCAAGGACTTGACCTCTTTGACTAACCCTTTCTGGAACCTCTGGGCCTTCGCTGTCTCACTGAGTCCCTCAACAAATTTGCCCAGACGGCAGAACTCCCCTGCATACTCTTCGACAGTCTTACTGCCCTGAACTAAGCTCTCAAACTGCGTCTCCAGGGTGCCAAGAGATGTGTCAGGAAAAAACTTCTCCTTGAACAGCTTCTTGAAGGCTGTCCAAGTCTGTCCCTCTGTACCGACCCTCGGGTCCGTCTGGTACCAAGTACAAGCCAGGTCCTGCATCTGACTACCTGACACCTCAATCTGCAGTCGAGCTGGTATCTCCGCCAGCCGGAAGATCTCCTCGATACGCTCTATCTAGTCATCCGCATACAGAATCCCCTCTGTGCCACGGAAGTCCCGCAGACGCATCTTCTGGAACTCCTGGATCTCTGGTGTCTTCGATTGATACTGTTGTATCTGGCCTGCCTGGGGCTCTGTAGTGACTCTCTCTACCGTCGTCAGGGCAAGCTGATGGGCATTCTCTATGCCCTGCTGAAAATGAGCGGACTGCTGCTGCTAGGCCTCCACCATCCTCTGAAAGAAGGCGAACAATTATGCTGCGTCAACCGATCCCGAAGGCGGCTGCTGCTGCTGCTGAAACATCTCCGGAATAATCTCTGGAATAATCGAGAAAGGCTTCAGAATAGGCGGAGATGCACCCCCGAATGCGACAAAAACTCCAACATGAGAAGGTACCACGGGAGCTGTCTGACCGGGCTGAGCCGGCGAGAGGTGGCAGACCTCTCAGTAGTATCCCTCTGGCCGGAGGGATGGGATCGTGTCTGCACCATCCTGGAGACAGATCAAACAAGAAGGCAATTACTGAGAATGAATCGATAACGTCAAAGGAGGACAGTTTATTTGAAAGGAAGACAATAAAGCAGCAAGAATTTTAGATGACGAAATCAGATAAGAGTTTTCCTAGGTATAATTGAGTACCTTTAAGACTATATCCTATATCCAACTACAGGCTATAGTGATACTCCAGTTCGAATACCACTACAAAACTCGACCTGCATGGGCCATCACTAAAAAATGTCACGAACCGCACCCAGTGTAGGGGCACGAGAATTGGGTACGTCCAGCCTACGCCGCATTGTCAGCGGTAGAACGCTGTCCTAGGTCACATACATCTAACAATTATAAGGTACCTGTATAGTATATACACTCCAAACGAAGGATAATACAGAAAATGTACAGCTCAATCACAACTAAGGTAGAAGTACGATAAGATAGATAGATAATGAAAATCACCCAATGAAATAAAACAGGAGAAGAAGTCTAAGTATCTAAGATAACATCTCCACAAAAATGCAGAATAATAACAAGATCCCAAATATAAACATAAATGTATCCAAATGAGACAAGACATCAAAATAAGATAGAAGTCTAAACTAACTAGCCTAAACTATAGGGGTGACATCCTCTACTGCTGATGGATCTCTGAAGGTCCAAGTCGCAGGTGTCATCTATGACAGCTCCATAATAGGTAGGGCAAAGGTCCTCGTCATCCTTTGTAATATTTTCAACAGGTCTAGTCAGGACAGGAACGAGCACAAAATCTTAACAGTTCATATCAAGACAGGAATATAAAGCATGCAATAGAGTAAAATACATGAAACGCTGAAAGAAAGTACATGTATTAAAATAGAGAGAACTGTAATGTAAATAGCTACTATAAGTAGAGAACTATCAGTGACTAGTGATGTAGAGTACAAGATAGACATATGAATGGCTTAAATTTGCACATGATTACACTAAAGAGTTTGTACAATGATTACACTACTTTGGAATTATTCACATGACTGCTTCTACTCCTCCGTACCCCAATCAATACACAAAGATCCAGACAAGTTATGTTATTATATAATATTTCACATGAAAGCCCATAAATGGGTGCACATCAAGGTATACATGAGGGCTCTGTAAACATGAGAGTACATGAATCACAAGAGTATACATGAATAGTGAAAGCACATGAGTACATGATGAAAGTAAAACGCACATGACATGATGTACCCAATGGATAACATTCATATATAACATACATACATGGATACATTACATGTATTATATTCAAATAGAAAGAAGGAATGAAGGGAGAGGGAAAGAGTCAAAGAGGGACATGTGGACAACAACAACAAATCTCAGGTATGCATATATACATAGTTACTTTATATCAGTTTTAAGTATCATTTGAACTCCAAATGAAAAGTTTTAAAACAAACTGAACCTACAGGAGTAGTAGGTATCAGTCAACACCTAACTTGAAAACAAAACTGAACCTAAACTCATGCAACCCAAACCACATCACCACATCAAACTTGGGAATGAGTTTAGACTCAATTCGAAACCTAAGTTCAACCCAACATTCAAAAAAACTGAGAAAGAATAATTTAAAAATCTGAGAAAACATTGCACACATGAACATATTCAATTTCGAAACCAATTTCATTTGAAAACCTAATCAAATCACAACCTCAACCTGGGAGTTCATTACAACATCAAATATTTTATTAAATCTTATTAAACCAATCGATATCAGGAAATAATACAAATTCCCAGATTTAATATTTAAAACTCAAAACCTGGAATGAATGTTTGCATTAAAAATATATTAATACAAAACTAATTTCATAGTAAATTCGAAATAATTTAGGGGAAACAAGGTGTACAGAGATAGGGGCATGTCACCCGTGTCCAAACAGACCCAGACGTTGTAGAAGCATAGAAAATATGGAGTTCATGCGGATCACAACTGACCGCATGAGTTCCCTGGAACAGATTGACCCGCATAAAGAAGAGCCACATGATAGACTCAGTACGTCCCCTACGGCCCATCTTTGCTAGACTAAGCCGCCGACAGAATAGTTACTTATGCGGCCAAGCAAATTAATCCTTCTGATAACGCTGACTCTGGTCTGATAAAGCTGACAAACTCTGGCAAAGGCTGACAGCTCTGACAACTCTGACACTTTGAAAAGAAGATAAGACATGATTAGACTGGACATGCGATCCGAGCCGTATGAACCATATGCAACTCAATCGATGTATTTTATACGGCCAAGGGTAACTGCAATCCGAGCCGCATGAGCTTTATGTGGCCCAAAATATAAGAACCTATGAGGCTCAAAAATCCCCAAGTGACATACGGACTAACGGAGACTGCCACATGAGTTTTATGTGGCCCAGCATGTCCGAACTCTGAAGGGCCTATGCGGCTCAAAATGACTCAAGCAGACTGGTCCTATCTTACAATGAGACACGTGGTAGGCTGACCAAGTCTCAACTACCCAGATTCGCTACAACAAAATCTCAACAACCCCCACCAGCTGGCAGCCCGAGATCGAGTCTTTGTGCGCTGTGAGAGACACGTGGCCACGTGGCCCTGTATGCGGCCCAAAAATCTACTACTGCAGAGAACACTATAAATAGCAGGGTACCACACCTATGCAAATGGTTTGCAATCCAAGGCTGGTAACCTACAAAGGACATTTTCTTCAAGAGCAAGGAGCGCGTCAGATAGTCCAAGGAGTAAGGTAGAGTTGCTACACTTTCCCAAGCCTCTATCGTTATCCCCCAGAATCAAAACTAAACAATTGTACTTAGATTGTTTCCTAGGATTTCTTTCTTGGCTTTCGCTTGTACAAGCGAGTTTGCAATCAAGTTCAATTCATCTGTAATTTGTTGTGCTTGATATTTAATGGCAAATACGATGGCGACTCTGCTGGGACATCCTTCTCCTCTGATGAGAAGTTGGTGACACAATTTGACGCATCCAAGCTCGGTTCCACGCAGCAAATGCTCGTGGTTCGATTTGACCAACGAGCATTCGAAGAAATACTCTCTGAAGGGAGCACCAGCCAATCGTAGAAGCGAGCCAACCCAAAGAGAGCCCACAGTATGTCGAAGCACAAAACTGTTACCTCCGACCAGGTTCTAGAAGAAGCTCCTTCTGCGGCCCAAGACGGTGGTCAAGACTCTCCTGCGGCCTTGCTTCCGACCGCAGATAACCCTAATGTCCCCAAATCTAGCAAAGGAAAATACTATGGTGCTAAGTTTTTTGGGGCACAAGGGAAATCCATGCGGACGAGGAAGAGGTCGCATAAGAGAGATGGGCAGATAACTCATGCTGTAGCCAACTCTGGTCGCAGACAGACCGTCCATGCGGTAGCAAACTCTGTGTCACGACCCGCACCCTATTTAGGGGCACGAGCACGTGGGTACGTCCAACCTATGCTGCAGTATCGACGGTAGAACGTTGTAAAGGTCATCTAGAATATATAGAATATAAGACACAAATATAACATGTCATCTCCGTACGGAGGAATATAACCACAACTCAATCACATAATTCTAAGGAAGATAAACACGATGATAAAGATAAAGATAAAGATGAGATAAATAGTCGGAAACAACGCTGAGTAGCAATCACAAGTTCAGAAACCAAGACATAAAAAATATCCCAAAATAAATACTATAAGTCTCAAAGTATCAAACTGGAATGTAATCAAGACAAAATCTAGGTGAACTAGGTCACTACTGGCGGTGCGTCCTCTACGAGCACTGGGTCCACAGGCTGGTCCTGGTCGTAGGCTCCATCTATGCCAAACCCGTAGTAGGTCGGGCAATCTGCATCTAAATCCTCTAAAAAATAATGGGGATTATCCTGTCAGGATATGAGCAAGTACAAACACCAACAGCAATTCCATGTGAATTGACAAATACTACAAGAGACAATTATAATGACATACAAGATGAAATATCAAGACTGAAAGTAAAATGGTACAAGAGAACTGGATATCATATCATGTGTGAGATATAAGATAAAAACTGGAATATAAACAGTAGAAAGTAAACTGAGATATGATGTAAACATAAAAAGAAAGTGCCATGAGATATTAGAGCGTTATGTGATCGGCTTGGGTTAAGATCAGGCTTTTCCATTTGACCGGCTATGTATAGGTAGTATAATAGTATAGGGATCAGGTCGGCCAAAATGGAAAGCTATGCAAAAGTAGTATAAGGTCAGGCTACACCCTACTGTGGTGAGGGTGGAGCTATGCACAAGTAATAAACTAGTAGGGGTAATGATCACATAACCTCTAATAACTCCCATCCCCGAATAGTATAACGGATCCAGACATGACAGGTCATGACACGGAATTCGAAGAGCAGGGGGCCAGCCCACTCCCAAATTGGTGTTTATACAAGTACAGAAAATAATGTCGAATAATGTACTCATATACCAAGTAAACCGGGAATGGCATCTCATGACGAGATTCACGTATACTAGTCCGTGGATCCTCGTGTCGAGAATCAAGTATAACACTACAACTAAATCGGATATAGTAGATATCAAAGTAATAAAAATTATCAGAAAATGTACTTGCCTGCTGTCTTGAGCTGAGAAAATCAAAACTACAACCCACTCAATGAGCCACGAACGGCCAACTAGCACAATTGTCTCCTAATATTGAAACAGACATTACCAATGTTCTCAGAATGGTCAAATTAGCTAGAAACGACTATCCATAAGTCCAATTCTGGATATAGGGACAAAACGGTAATTTTGGGTCAATAATGTCCGCCGTTGGACCCACTTTACACTGAAAAATGTGCCAGAACCTACGGTCTCTAAAGTCATCAAACTACATGTCAACAGGTCCAGTTTGACGAGATGAACCCAACCGTATATCCAAAGTTGGATTTCGGTGGGCCGTGCACAAATTCGCCTGTTGGATCGGGTCGCGGGTCCGCCAAAATAGTGTTCCGATCGACCGTCTCAGAATCGGACAAAACTTGGCATACAGGACCAAAAAATGATATGGACCTGTTGGCACAAGTTTTGCCTCGATATGACGAGCGTGCACAAAGTAATTGACAAATTTGCAAAAAGGGCGATACGGTGAATTTTGACTGATACGCATCAAATTCGTCACGCACATGCGACCAATTTGAATTCCGTCAAAGCCCACACGTCCACGAAGTTGTTACGCTCCTTTCGATACTCGGTTCGCAACCAGGTCACCCAAATTGACGGGACGGACGGCGTATCGGGACAATTTTTCTAAAAATTCAGTTTTGAAAATCAGTTTTTTTCTCCAACTTCAGAAACCAATAACTTTCGGTACAATGCATGAAATTTAATTCTACAAAAAGGGTTTTAAATCTCTATAGGTTGTCTATAAGTCTCTTTAAATCGATTTTGAAAAACGCAACATGTTGGTCACAAATCGCCACAAAGTTGGGGTTTCAGGATAGTTTCTAAACCCAGAAAATCGAGTTTTTTTCTTGATTTTGGAACTCATTTTTCGTCGCACATGGTGCGAATCGGCACGAACTATTTGAAGGGAATTAAAGGTGTATATGTTGGGATCATAACTGACTAAGTGGTTTGCAAAACGACGGAGCGAGGAAGAAGAAATCTATTTCCGAAGTTGGCTCTTCGCTGACAGTTTCCGTGCGCGGGTGGGCTGCTCGTTGCGCGTTTTTCGGCGACGGAAGGCCGCGGGTTGGTCGATGGCGATGTCGGGATGTACGCTGGGTTGGGGATGACGGCTAGGGTTTGGGTTTTGTGGAAATTCCTCTCTCTCTCTTTATAAAAATATATATATATATATTTATATATATACCGCTCGGTTGTGTATAGGCCGCTCGGGTTTAAGGAAGTAAAAAGGGGGGCCTCGGATTAAATGCAGCAGCTGCTGCTGCTTGTGGGCTTTGTGGGGGGGGGGGGGGGCTTGAGTGTGTTTTTTTTTTTTCTTTCTTTCTTTAACCTTAAGCTTATATATATATATATATATATATATATATATATATATATATATATGGGAACGAACACATTTTATTGAAAATAAAGGGGAGCTCAAAAAGAGCTATACAGGTGCAGGGCAAGAAAACACAAGAAAGCCCTGATAAACTCGAAAATTAAAATAACATGTGGAAATACTATTTTTCAAAATTTTGAGGGACCAAAAATTCGAAATACCGCAGGGTTCTTGAATATTTCGAAATTTGAAAACAAAGTTTAAAAGTTTCGAAAATCAAAACATAGCAGCACGTTAGGGGGAACAGACGCTTAGCCCGAGGGTGGAAAGGGCGCTGAGCCCTAGGCTCTGCTTAGTGGACGCGGATCGCATCCCAAGGGGTTAGGTGGGCACGCGAACCAAAGGGTGGGAGGAAAACGCGGCCCGAGGCGGGCGCTTACCGGGAGGGGGCTCGGGCCCCTCCCCAGCGCGTGAGCCGAGGCTCCAGCAGCGCCGGCGAGGGCAGGCCCGGGGAGGATGCAGGGCGGTTTGGGCCGACGACGAGGGAAGAGGAAACGGGAGGGGGGAACGGGGGGCATGACCGACGAGGACGAGGGAGGGGGGTGGGAGCCGAAGCCGCCGGAGGGGGAGAACACCGCCATGGGAAAGGAGGCTCGGGTCCGGAACACAGCCGACGAGACGAGCCGGCCGGCCGGCCAGTGGTAGGGGGATCCTACCACCGGCGGTAGAGAGGCATCCTGCGCGCGCCGAAGCAAGCGTCGGAGGCCGCCGCTGGGGACAGCGCGGGGAGGGGATGCCGGCCTCGCAGGCGCCAGGGGACCTTCCGCCGCCGGGGAGGGGGAGGCCCCCGCAGAGAGGGGGCCGAAAGCTCCGGGGGCCGGGGAACGACCACGAGGGCCCACGAGGGAGGCACCGACGCCGAGGGAATAGGGGCACCGGGGATCGCCGGAGAGGGGTTTTATATATATATATATATATATATATATATATATATATATATATATATATATTTACACACACACACACATACACACACACACACACACACACACATATATATATATATATATATATATATATATATATATATATATATATATATATATATATTGTATATATTTATTTATATAAAATAAACCCATAATATTTACCCATTAATATAAATATATATTTATATATATCCCATAAATGGAATAGTATATATATATATATATATATATATATATATATATATATATAGATATATATATATATATATATATATATATATATATATATATATATATATGTAAAATATATATATATATATATTTTTTACATATATATATATATATATATATATATATATATATATATATATATATATATATATATAATATATATATATAATATATTTTTTTTATATTATATATATATATATAATATATATATATATATATATATATATATATATATATATATATATATATATATATATATATATATATATATATTTTAAATTTTATATATATATATTTTAAATTTTATATATATATATATATATATATATATAATATATATATATATATAAAATTTAAAATATATATATATATATATATATATATATATATATATATATAAAATCAAAATTTATTTATAAACAAAAACTAAATATTTTATTATATATATATTAAATATATTGAAGTTTTATTTATAAATAAAAACTCTATCAATAAAATACCTATTTAACCAATAATATAAAAACACTAAAATAATATTTAAATAATATTAAAAATAATGAAATATTATAAATGACTATATTAGCCCTATTCAGGAAAGTGGGGGTGACAAATCTACCCTCCTAAAAAAAATTTCGTCCTCAAAATTAGAGCAAACTAGCACAATAACAGTAGCAAGGACAAAGAAAAAAAATACTTCAAGGCTCGAATAGATAAGGGTAGTGCTCCCGCATCTCGTCCTCCCTCTCCCAGGTGGACTCTTCTGGAGAGTGTTACCTCCATGCGACACGAACCAAAGGGATAACTTGGCTCCGGAGAACCTTCTCACAACGATCCAGAATCTCCATAGGCTGCTCTGGATAGCGGAGAGTAGGCCTCACCTCTAACTCGGAGTGATCCAATACGTGACTTGGGTCTGCCACGTACCGTCTCAACTACGACACATAGAACATGTTATGGACTCCCTCGAGCGTAGGCGGCAAATCTAGTCGATAGGCCACTGCACCGATCCTTCCAAGAATAGTAAAAGGTACGATGAAGTGCGGACTAAGCTTCCCGCCTCGGCCAAAACGAATCGTGTCATGTGTAAGAGAAATCCTTAGAAACACTATATCGCCAACCTAGACACAAGGCAAGACTCAATATAAGAATCTAAAGCAAACAAGCACAAACAGAAAAACTGATACTAACCTCGAATTCTAACAATCTCCAGTGGCAATCGACCCAATGCCGTTGTCTATCCTGAGCCACCCGAAGTCTATCCCTCATCAACTTAACCTTCTCTGCTGCATCCACCACCATTTCTGGGCCAAGCAAAACTCTCTCACCGACATCGTCCTATGACAAAGGAGTGCGACATCTTCGTCCTTATAGAGCCTCAAATGGTGACATCTCTATACTGGCCTGATAGCTATTGTTGTAAGCAAACTCTACCAGGTGAAGATGGTCCTCCCAAGATCCTCCAAAGTCTAACACACAAGTATGAAGCATATCCTCGAGTGTATGGATGGTCCTCTCCGACTGACCGTCCGTCTGGGGGTGATACGCGGTACTGAACTTGAGCTGGGTGCCCAAGCTAGTATACAAACTCCTCTAGAAGTGGAAAGTGAAACGACTATCCCGATCCGAGACTATGCTCATCGGAACTCCGTACAATTTAACTATTTACCGTACATACATCTCTGCTAGCTTCTCCGTAGATAGTCCCACCTTGAAAGGCAAAAGTGGGCCGATTTGGTCAATCTATCAACGATGACCAAAATTGCTTCTTTTCCTTCTGAAGATCGTATAAGTCCAGATACAAAGTCCATAGTGATGTGCTTCCACTTCTACTCTGGAATGGGTAGTAGCTGAAGCAAACCACCTGGCCTCTGTCTCTCGACTTTCACCTACTGGCACACTAAGCATCGAGATACAAACTGAGCTACATCTCGCTTCATGCCATACCACCATACGTGCTCCCTCAGGTCTCTGTACATCTTGTTGGTTCCAGGATGCATAGAGTACTGGGAACGATGCACTTCTTGCAGAATCTCCTCCCGAAGCTCTCCACTCGAAATGCACAATCTAGTACCGTGCCTCAACGACCCATCTTTGGCTATAGAGAAATTGTCCAGCAATCCGGCATGCACCTGCTCCCTGATGCTCTTTAAGGTCACATCATCAAAATATGCTGATCTGACTCCGTCCATCAACGCAGACTGAATCTGTAAAGCCTACATTTGAACCTCCATCTCCGGAACGATCACCTCGATACCCAAACTATCAAGATCGGCCAATAGATGATGATCTGTCGTCAAATACATAGCGACTGGATACCTGCTCAAGGCATCTGCAACTACGTTGGCCTTCCCCGGATGGTACTGTAAGAAGATATCGAAGTCCTTCATCAGCTCAAGCCAGCGCCTCTGTCTCATGTTCAATTCATTCTGGATGAACACGTACTTCAAGATCTTGTGATCCGAGAAGATCTCAACTCGTTCTTCGTACATGTAGTGCTTCCACAGTTTCAAAGCAAAGATAACAGCTGCCAACTCTAGATCATGGGTAGGGTAGATTTTTTCATGAGGACGTAACTGCCTGGATGCATAGGCAATCACCTTCCTGTGCTGCTGAAGAACGCAACTTAAGCCCTTCCCAGAAGCATCACTGTAGATCCTAAAACCACCAGTCCCAGATGGTAACGTCAAGATAGGAGCTGTTGTCAACCTCTTCTTCAGCTCATCAAAAGCAGCCTGACACTCCTCGGTACAGACGAACTCCACGTCTTTCCTGGTGAGTCTAGTCATCGGCTCTACAATCCGAGAGAAGTCCTGAACGAACTTCCGATAGTAGCCTGCCAGACCCAAAAAGCTCCGAATCTCGACGATAAAGCTCGGTGTGGACCAAGACTCAACTGCTGAAATCTTCTTCGGGTCCACTGAGATCCCACGCTCGGTCACAACATGACCCAAGAACTCTACCTTATCTAGGAAAAACTCGTACTTCGACAGCTTCCTATGCAGTTGCTGCTTCCTGAGAGTCTCTAGCACAATCCGCAGATACTCCTCGTGCTCCTCCGGTGTCTTCGAGTAGATCAATATGTCATCTATGAAGACCACCACGAACTTGTCAAGGTATTGATGGAATACCTTGTTCATCAAGTTCATGAATACCGTTGGGGCATCGGTCAACCCAAATGGCATAACAGTGAACTCATACTGGCCATACCGAGTTTGAAATACCGTCTTTGGAATGTCCTCTTTCTTCACCTTCAACTGATGGTAACCGGACCTCAAGTCTATCTTCAAGAATACCTTCGTGCCGTTCAACTGATCGAACAAGTCGTCAATCCTCGACAACGGATACTTGTTCTTGATAGTGAGGTTGTTGAGCGCTCTATAGTCGACACACATGCATACCGTCCCATCCTTTTTCGGTACGAACAGAACAGGTGCACTCCAAGGTGAAGAACTGGATCGGATGAATCCCTTGTCCTGCAGCTCGTCGACTTGCTTCTTCAGCTCTGCCAACTCGCTGTTGTTGATCCTATAGACAGGCTCAACGATCGGTACCAAGTCAATAGAGAACTCAACATCCCTATCTGGCGGCATTTCCGACAACTCATCAGGGAAAACATCTAAGAATCCTACTATTAATGGATGTGGCAATTCCTGTCCC
This sequence comes from Iris pallida, assembly GCA_029216955.1. Classification (NCBI taxonomy): domain Eukaryota; kingdom Viridiplantae; phylum Streptophyta; class Magnoliopsida; order Asparagales; family Iridaceae; genus Iris; species Iris pallida. Next base: position 45,599 of record JANAVB010014280.1, read on the forward strand.
GTCAACATAGCTCCACAGAAACCATCTCCTGGCTTAGCTGCTCCTCTGGCGAACTCAAACTCTGTCTCTCCCGGCGGTCTAAACAAAACTATGCCTCCTCTACAGTCTATACTAGCATGGTGCCTGCTCAACCAATCCATACAGAGTACCATATCGTAGCTCAGAAGGGGCATTATGAGCAAGGACGCACTCAAATCCCAGCCTTCCAGTGTAACTCTCCGCCCCTTGCAAATATTATTGACTAGGATAATGCCTCCCAGGTCATAATCCTGCAAGTCCTACACAATGGTTCAGCAATAATATTGTGTCTAAGTACAAAAGAGAGATACAAAACTATGCGTAGTGCCAGAGTCAAACAAAGCTAATGTAGGAAATAAATTGAATAGAACAGAACCTGCCTCCACGTCTGCTATGGGCTCGGCCTCCTCGACCGTCAGTACGAACGCCCTACCCTGAGATGCTCTCCTCTGATGCTGGGCGAAACATTGCTGCTGGGTCGGAAGTAGCAGTCCCCTCTGCTGAATAGCTGGTCCTACTGGAGCTCTAGCAGGAGGTGCTCTGTCCTGACCTCCCCGAGCTGGACGAGTAGGACAATCTCTCAACTGGTGGTCGGGCGTTCTACAGAATAGACAAACGCCCAACTTCTTCCTACAGACCTCTCGGGTGTGCCCCGGCTTCCCATAAAAAATACACTATAGAATCTGCTTCTGTCCCTGCTGATGCTGTGCACGTGCTGGTACCTGGTGCTGCCGATGCTGCTACTGGTAGAACGACTTCTGCTGAGTCTGAGGTCGCTTGGCCGATCCTGCACTGGAACCAACACACATTGCATCGCTACTACTTTTGGGCCTAAGACCCAAGTCCTCCTCTACAATCTGAGCATCCATCAGAATGTCCTCAAAGGTCGCAGTACGACGCCCAGACGTGCGTGATCTGACGACGTAGTTCAGGCCCCTCCTGAACTTGCGGGCCTTCTCTCCAGCATCCTGAACCATGCCCGGGGCGAACCAGCTCAGACGGAATAACTCCACCGCATACTCGTCCACAGACATGTTCCCTTGCACAAGTCCCACAAACTGGCCTTCCACTGCACTAAGAGCCACATCAGGAAAGAATTTCTCCTTGAATATGTCACTCCCCGTTCGCAGAATGCGTATTATAATACGTGTACTGCTTGAATATATTTATTTAATATTTATCATGCATTTGTTCTGTATTTAAATTCATTAATTTTATGCTAGTTATTTTGCTTTATTTTATTTTCAACTTTAGCTTTGCCTTTGGGTTCAGCTTGGGTTGGTTTATCTCCGAATTTAGGTGGTCCATCATGAACCCGACCAACCCCATCACCTCCATTTAAAAGCCCCAATCCTTTCCCTCTCTTCATTACTTTTCCTTCTCATTTACTCTTCTTCTTTCTCATAACTCTCCCCTCCTACGAAACCCATAGGCAAGTACATCTTGCCTCTACATGAGAATCCATTTTTATGGATCAATTATCTTTCTTTCGTGATTCTAAGAGAGTTTAGAACTTGACATTTTTGCATTTGAAAGTTTTATTTTTGTAGATCTAGAAATTTGTCATTTTCGAATTTTTTGGGGTTTTGATCTGTCAAACTCCCTTATTTTTAAGTTTGATCATTACTGGTTGTTGAGCTTCTTTACACACATGTTTAGACTGAAGGTCTCATAAATTTAGAGTCCTGGTAATTCTTTACGCCCACATTTATACGTACCCGTGCCTTATCCAGCTTTACGCCCAGATTTTTATGTGTCAGCGTAATATCGAGCTCTACGCCCACGATCATTCGTATTAGCGTGAATCTGGTTTTACGCAAGTCTATTATGGCTTGGCATATTCTTTTACGCATAAGGACATTCTCTTACGCATATTCTTCTATGCCTAATATACTTTCAGGCGTAACGATACTTTTACGCGTACAATATTTCGTGCGTAACTATACCCTTTACGCTACAATGTTTTACGCGTTATCTTTATGCGTACAATGTTTCACGCGTAACGTTACTTTTTACGCATACCAGATCCATGCGTAAACTTGACTCTTTACGCGAACAATATTTCACGCGTAACATCACTTTTTACGTGTAACTCTATTTTACACGTACTATTTTGGCTTGGCATAAGACGACTTTTTACGCGCAACTTTATTCCTTATTGAGCATATCCCTTTTTACGCGTACTCCTTTACGCGTAAAGATATCCTTTTTACGCGTACAATGTTTTATGCGCGTACAATATTTTATGCGCGTATAAAGTTTCATGCGTAACATTATTCTTTACGCAACTTTCCTCATGCGCAAACTTCCTTACGCGTAATTTATTGAGCGTACTCCTTTTTACGTACATGGCATTTCCCTATTATATCCTTACGCCTTTTGACATGAACCCGATATAATCATGATATGTTAATATTTTAATACATATTGTTGTGTGCAATGTGCCATGTGTCTCGATTGGTTTATGGATGTCCAGAATGCCTGGAACTTAACCCTGAGAGTTATAGACTTGACCATATTAAATACCAGTTTGACTGTCATACCTTGGCACGAATTGACATTAATTGTTACCTTGACTGAATGACTGATCATGCATTCCTAGTTGGAACTAAAGAGACTGGCTAGTCGTCTTATTGAAATTGAATGAGACACATTCGTATTAACATGAACTATTGTAATCGACTAGCCGATCCCGAACATTGGCATATGGACATGTGCAGACTTCAACTGATTCTCTACCAAAGCAGCATGTGTAATTTACAATCAAGGCATGATTATTCCGTGACTAGGTCTGATTGTTGTATTATGCTATGTAAGACCTACAACCTAACCGCACGGGCATTGTTGTAGAGTTGTACATATCGTACTTTGTACGAAAGTACTCATTCTGAATGACCATGATCCACAGCAAAGGATTTCAATCAACATAGGAACTATTAAGTTAAATAAAATAACGATTGCATGAAGAGAGAATGGATTCCCGAGTTCTTACATGGCAGCCATCCCGGGGCAATTGGTGCCTCGACATGCCAGCTGGTTCCCACAGATACTGTAAATCTGCCACACGGGCAGGGAGCGGTATCTGCTTATATTATTTATTGTATATTGATGACGGGCGTCCCGCTGGGACTCGTCTAATTCATGATTGGCGTAATTGATTATTGGATAGGCTAGCCTTGCTTGTACATAGTAAGAACTAAGGAATCCTGATTGCATATTTCCAAGACAATTTGGAACATACAGTAGCAAGTCGTAGTAGTTGAATGTCCGTTTAAATTGATTTGATTGTGTGCTGTACTTACTCCGTTAACTACCGAGATGATCAGAATGTCAGGGCATGACGGGTCAACTTCTGTCCTTGTTTAGTTGGGAAGTTGGTTTGAAGTGTCGTGATGTTGTGTGAACCCCAGTAGCAAGCAGAGACTTATTATTATATTCTTAACTCTTATCACTGGTTTTAATTCTCATGTCGTGCTTTCTTGTGGTACTTGCTATTAGAGGTCTAACCTCTCTGGTTTTGCATGGCCAGATTTGGAGCCAGTTTCCGAGGACTCAGCTTACTTCTACCTTCAAGATGGTCAATACTAGAGGGATGATCGCAGGAGGACACGAGTGGGTTTCATGCTTCCCCGCTCGTTTTGTTGCTTACTTTATATTTTTCCACTTGGCACCGACATGTTAGTCGGATTGTCTTCTACTTATATTTACATAATTGTAACTAAGTTAGACTGCAGCTGATAACAATTGTGTATACCTTGCTATATCATCGGGCTATGTTTTTTGAAGCCAGATCTTAAGAATATTTTGACTGAGCGTTTGGGACGCCTTACTGCTGTATCTTATATGTTCTCTATTATTGCTTCTTGTTTGAATGATTGAGACAATAGATGTTGAGTGACCATAGTGAGACTTTAATGTAGTATGCACCCCCTCGTCTTTTAGACAGCATTGATCATATTATACGGTATTCATCTGTCACTACCCGCACCCTAGAGTAAGGGCACGAGACGTGGGTACGTCCAGCCTACGCCACAGTGTCGGCGGTAGAACAATGTCCTAGGTCAACATACGTCTAACAATATATATCTAAACAGTTTATACTCCCCGAATGGAGGTGACATAGCAGTAATAAACTCAATCACAACTGTAACGCCCCAGTCCCAAAATACGTAGGACTAGGTACATCGACATGCCAGCTGTATACACACGAAGTATACTCCAATATATGGAAACCCGTATGTATACATAAGCTGTAAAATACAGTAGAACCATAATAACTAAATCTCATCCACTAGATAAATAAATGATATAAAAGCAACTTTGAATTTGTCATGTATACAATAGTTGGGCGGAGACAAAGTCCACTACCAACTATCTCAAATAAAATATACAAGAAGTGATCGATAAATAACGAGACGAACCAAGCGCAATCGTCTTCGAAAGAATGGAGTAGATCACGGCTTTGGCTAGAACACCTACAAAATCACAGAAGCACACACACCTGGAGAGATAACCAGGTCCTCAGAGGGACGTAACAAGATACATAAAGAACATGCCATAATAAACTGAATATATAATATGTCACAAATCGAAATAAGTGACAAGATGACAATAAGGTAATCTAACCGTACTACAGTGTTTATGCAGTTAAGAACAAACCTTCAACGCATGGGCACTCTGGCTCAGTAGCAGTAATCTCAGGTATGGCCCATCAGGATACTAGGGACCTCAAATCATAACATTCATCGAATGTCAGAGGCTAGCAGTAAATCAGTATCAGGATCCAGGACCGTATCTCCCGCGGAGATAACCGGCAATAGGGAAGTGCATACTTGGCCCATACGTTAAGGAACTGTTCTTCCCATCCAATGTCTAACAGAGTCACATCCATGTCTCATATACCTCTACTAACTGCTAAGTCTCCTAACATGCCTCTATTAGCAGTTAGCCCTAACGCATACGCATGGGGGATCATCCCACACACAAGAACCTCTATATGTACTCATCTCACACATCCTTGTGGTACAACTGTGTCAAGGTATATGCGATACACTACAGACGGTAGTCTCTTAACTCTAAGTCTATATGCGGTCAAAGGATAATAACAAAGTATATCTAATATCACTGAGCAGACAGTAAATCAAGAATAGTAAGAACTGGAAATAACTGAACAGTGATATGTAATAAAATGCAAACTAAATATAAACAGTACAATGGCAAGGTATCTTGCATGCGGGTGGTGCGAGAAACAGCAAAATCCAATCAATCAGAATCGTCAACACAAAAGTCAAAATCCATAAGAAGCTCCGGATGCTGAAACAAACATCACGAACGAGTTTGGAATAAAATATATGCCTAGGAAACGCCTGTCCAAAAGTTAAATTCTGGAACAGGGGCAAAATCGTAATTTCGGGTCAAAATGATGTCCGTCGTTGGACCCGTTTTGTACCGAAATGCGTGCCAGAACCTACGATCTCTAAAGTCGTCAAACTACATGTCTACGAATTTTTTTGGAGGAGACGAACCCAACAGCATGTCCAATTTTGGATTCCGGTGGGCTGTGCACAAAATCGCCCGTTGAGTGGGATTGTGGGCCCGCCAAAATAGCGTCCCGATCAACGGTCTCAGAATTGGACCAAACTTGGGTCACAGGACCAGAAAAATATTTTGAGTCCAATGGCGTAAGTTTCATCGCGATATGATGAGTGTGCACAAAGTTGTGATTTAATTTGCAAAGGGTCGATACGGGGTATCTCGACGGATACGCATTGATTTCGTCGCGCACATGCAATGAAATCGAGTTCCGTCAGTTCCCACACGTGGACAACATCCATACGCACCTTTTAATGCATATAGTGCGTGACCAAGTTGCCCGGTTTGTCGGGACAGACGACGTATCAGAGTGTTTCTCTACTTTTTGAAAACAGAATTTACAGTTTTTCGGAAAACTTTAACAACGTGTAACTTTCTACATACTAGATGAAAAGTGAATCCAAAAAGTGCGTTACAATCTAGGTTAGGTTGTCTTTGACTGCCTTCAATTAGTTTTTACGAAAGCTTAATGGACATCGAGAAAAGTGGCCGACAAGTTGATGTTTTAAAACAATTTTTAATATTCAGAAAAGTGGGTTTTTCTCCAACTTTGCCTCGATTTTTCGAGCAATTTGGATGGCCATGTTGAAATCCTCCTAGGGGATCTCGAAGAGGGTCATGTCTACTTTCCAGAACATTTTACGGATCGAAAATCGGTGCTACGATTAAAAAGTTACGCCGTGGGGAAGTGGGGTACCTTGAGTGGAAAAACTGCTCCGTGGGTGACGCGGGACTGACTTCCGATGCTCCGTTCGTCGCGCACAAAGCTCCGTCGCTGGTGAAACGAATTCGTAGGCGAAGAGGGTATGATCAGCCTCAATTTTTGTTTTGGAAGATTAGGGTTTTGAGGCTTGTGGAAAAAGTTATATATAAAATAAATTATATGAAAACATAATACAACTATTATTACTCCACCACCAATGGCCCCACACTCACGAAATTTCTTTGCGGGCTTACTGCTGTACGCAGCAAGCATGGAGGGGTGGGCCCTCCCCATTAAGGGGTTGGGTTGGTTTTTTTTTTTTTTTTCTTTTTTTTTTCCTTTTCTTTCCCTTTTCCTTTTTCTTTTCTTTTTCTTTTCTTATTCTTTAAATCTTTTATAAATAAAACTATATATATTCAAAAATCATTTAAATACAAATAACACTTTAAATATCTCATATCCAAATATTTAGTATATTTAAATATATCTACATATATATATAAATTCTATTCACAATAAACCAACTCAACATATTAATAATAATATTTAAATAGAATAAACATGTTTAATAAATCTCCAAAAATAACTTCAATAATAAAAAAATTGTTCCAATGGGTGCACTTATACCGCACACCCTTTTTCGGATCCACAAAAGATACTATTTTGTAAAATATTATTTAAATAATAAAATACCAATAATTGCACAAAAATTTAAACGATTTAAAATTTGTACATGAAATTCTAAATAATTTAGAAATTATTTTTACGTATATAAAATATGTCCACATGGCCACCTTAGTCCCATCCCATGCCTACATGGGCTTAAATTTAGTTCGGGCCCAGTTCGGACTGAATTGGACAACCCGGGTCATCTAAAAAAATCAATATATAAAATAATATTTAATTAAAATAATTTAAATAAGTTAATGCACAACTCGGCCTGATTTTTCTAGTTTGGACATCACCATGGCTAGGATTCCCCCGGCATGACTGGTACATTAGTTAAGGCACACTGTTACAACTTCCGTGCCAAAATTCATGGTCGCCTTGTGTTCAAAACACAAAAATGGTTAAGGTAATTTTTAATAATTAATAAAAACTATAAATTGTATAGATTAAATTTGAAGTCTAATAAAATAATAAAAATAATAATTTTAAAAAAATAGGGGTTTTACATCCTACCCAACTTACAAGAATTTCGTCCTCGAAATTAAAAATAAGTAGGGATTGAAAAGGTCACATGGGTATATCGATGAGGAATCATCATATCACAACGTTCACAAAACATGAATTAGAAAATCGTGATTTAGATAAATACAAAATAATCATGGATATGGCTAGTTAATGCAAAAAATGATCAAGGGTTTTAAGTAGTTCAAGATAAAACACGAGTGTAAAGAATAGAAAAGAATCGAGTAGATTAAGGGGAAAAATAATTTAGAGACTTAAGAGAGATGGTTCCTTGAGAATAGTTGTATATTGGTCGTCCAGGTTGCTGGCATGATTAAGAGAACGATTTGAATCATCCTCAAGTATCAAGAATGATTAAAAGGTCGCGATAGTAGGTATAGAATTGACGAGTAGTTCAAAGCGAGGATATAGTCACCTTGGTTGGTCCATGGCTAACTATCTTGGCAATAGATGGTGGGACAACTAAAGGCGATACTTTGAGTCTATCTATCAAGTACATTGCCTTGTCTTTCCAAAATAAGTAAAAGACAAGAACAACAAAGGTTTCAAAGACAGTGTTATATATTGAGTACGAATTACGGGGTTCATAGGCGGCGAAAATAATTCAAAAGAGAATTGCCAAGGCTGTCGCGGATGAGACTCTAAGGCAAGTTTACTATGTCTTCATCCACGTAGTATAATATGTGATAAGCGAACCAAAGTGCAATAGGTTGATCAGACCATCATGTACCGATTCTGATTAGACAATATGTTAGTGGGTGCACCCAATAAAATATGTCATGATCAAGCTTGGTAAAGTAATAAGCTTGCAAAACTGAAGCTACATTAGCAGCATGAGATAGTCAAAATATGTGCAAGGAAGGTACTGCTGAAGGAAATTTTAAATAGTCCAAGATCTTTTAAAATCGAGTCTTGCCCGAAGTGTGGGCCTGTACAGTTGTCCTAGTGTTTCTTCATTTATGTCTTGGTAAACTAGATAAGTAGGGTCCTCTGAATTATAGTCTAAGTGAACTTACCAATGTGGTTCACGAGAAAAAGGTTTGTTTGGTTGTGAGGTATTCTACCCAACTTACAAGAGTTAAACTAATAGTATCATAGGACAATGAGTCAAGCAATCAAGATAGTGTACAATTTAAGCATTTTAAGGAACTAAGTAGAACAAAATTCACCTATCGGGTTAAGGGATTGAGTCAAGGTTGGATCTCTATCCGTGGTAAAAATATCGGTATCATGGTAAAGGTTATAGTTTGGCCATTATGGCCATAAGGTCATATGAAGAAATAGAGTACAAGGAGATGGGTTTTGGTGGGACATGATATGTCTACAGGAAGTTGGGCTCGTCTAGGTCTTACATATGAAATTTGTTGGGAGAAAAAGTCTAGTATTGTGCTCCAAATATCCAAGTCACGGTAAGGGACGCAAAAAGATCTAAAATAGAAAGTGGGAGTTCACGAGGTGATAATAATGCCCCAAAAATAAAGGAGATCAAGTTAAAGCATGCAATAAAGTTAATTAAAAATCCAGCAAAATAATTTAGGAACACAATTTCGGAGAGAAGGTAGTCTTCTAGATGAATATAGTCAATGAACAATTAAATCATTATTCAAATTGCAACTGGGTTAGAAGGTTACCATAAAAGATCGAGATTCGAGGGAAAATCGAGCAAGTAAAGATTGAGATACAATATAGTTTGGTAGATGACTACCAACACTTGTGTATATACTACTATCATGGTCATGAGGGATATGGCAATTAGTGTGAAATACTAAGTAGGGTTATCCTGGGCCTACCATTAAAATGTTAGCTCAAGAGTTCATAATTTACGAATGCCTAAAAATTTAATATATACTACTATCACGTTACTACTAACCTTTTACAAAGTTAACGTTTAAATTCAACTATTTAACTCAAGAGTTCATAATTTACGAATGCCTAAAAATTTTACAATCAATCAAAAATTTAACACTCTAAAATTTTCCAATAACTCATAATAAAAACTCTTAGCATATTAAAAGCAATCTCAAATATTAAGCTCAATGCTCTCATCAATTTTAACTTCTATTCATGCTAAGTTATTCCAACAAAATCAAAACTTTTAAATGGTAACTTCCTTTAATCAATCAAAATAACTTTCCATCACATCTTTCGAAATTCTCCCAAAAAAATATTTTAATATTAGCAATCCCACATTAAACTAAATTTTCAAATAATCTTCTTAGTCAAAATCTTTTTTTTTACCAAAAATCTAAATAGATTTGTAATTCCTCAATCATAGGACACAATTTAAAATAAAGAAAAATTTTCAAAATTTGTTTTCATAACCTTCAAATATTTTAAACCAAAATTCACCATCATTACTTCCACTTAAAATTAAAAATTTACTAAACACGAAAATCGCAAGTTGTACAACTCAAATTTAAATAATTCCTATGGCCATTTTTTTTAAAAGCTAAGATCATTTTTAAACTAAATTTATAACCGTTCAAGGTGTATAACCATAATCCAATAAATCATAAACATCAAAACACGAAAATCAAATAAATTTTATATTGGTTCAAAGAGGTATATCTATCACCCAAAAATTATAATTATCACAACTCGAAAAGCAAATCAATTTTATATTTGTTCAAAGATGTATAACTATAATCCAATAAATCATAAATATTAAATCTCAAAAGCCAATCAATTTCTTAAACCAAGTATGAAATTCTATAAATCCTCTGGTGTTTACTATTTTGAAATCTCAAGATAAAAACCTTCCTTGGTAGTATCCTACTTTACAAATTAATTCACACAAAAAAAAACCCCTTTTAACTCAATTAGTCTTGAATGTATTCCAATTGCCAATATAACCATTCTAGCCATGTGTTTGACCTATGAGCATATACTAGTGTAGTCATCTTCGTAGTTGATACTAAGCACGAAAATATGAATCGACGGTAGAAAGGAATCAAGCAAGATGCAGTTCAAGAAAGTCGAACGAGAGTTCAAAATTTGAAGCCAAGGGAAGAGGTCAAGCTGTATGGATGAGATTCCTAGATTCTAATCCTATGTTGCAGGCTCACATCGGTACAATTACGTAACCGAAATGACAAACTTGACCTGCATGGGCCACCACAAAAACATGTAACGCCCCAGTCCCAAAATACGTAGGACTAGGTACATCGACATGCCAGCTGTATACATACGAAGTATACTCCAATATATAGAAACCCGTATGTATACATAAGCTGTAAAATGTAGTAGAACCATAATAACTAAATCTCATCCACTAGATAAATAAATGATATAAAAGCAACTTTGAATTTGTCATGTATACAATCGTTGGGCGGAGACAAAGTCCACTACCAACTATCTCAAATAAAATGTACAAGAAGTGATCGATAAAATAACGAGACGAACCAAGCGCAATCGTCTTCGAAAGAATGGAGAAGATCACGGCTTTGGCTAGAACACCTGCAAAATCACAGAAGCACACACACCTGGAGAGATAACCAGGTCCTCAGAGGGACGTAACAAGATACATAAAGAACATGCCATAATAAACTGAATATATAATATGTCACAAACCGAAATAAGTGACAAGACGACAATAAGGTAGTCTAACCGTACTACAGTGTTTATGCAGTTGAGAACAAACCTTCAACGCATGGGCACTCTGGCTCAGTAGCAGTAATCTCAGGTATGGCCCATCAGGATACCAGGGACCTCAAAGCATAACATTCATCGAATGTCAGAGGCCAGCAGTAAATCAGTATCAGGATCCAGGACCGTATCTCCCGCAGAGATAACCGACAATAGGAAAGTGCATACTTGGCCCATACGTTAAGGAACTGTTCTTCCCACCCAATGTCTAGCAGAGTCACATCCATGTCTCATATACCTCTACTAACTGCTAAGTCTCCTAACATGCCTGTATTAGCAGTTAGCCCTAACGCATGCGCATGGGGGATCTGCCCACACACAAGAACCTCTATATGTACTCATCTCACACATCCTCGTGGTACAACTGTGTCAAGGTATATACGATACACTACAGACGGTAGTCTCTTAACTATAAGTCCATATGCAGTCAAAGGATAATAACAAAGTATATCTAATATCACTGAGCAGACAGTAAATCAAGAACAGTAAGAACTGGAAATAACTGAATAGTGATATGTAATAAAATGCAAACTAAATATAAACAGTATAATGGTAAGGTATCTTGCATGCGGGTGGTGCGAGAAACAGCAAAATCCAATCAATCAAAATCGTCAACACGAAAGTCAAAATCCATAAGAAGCTCCGGATGCTGAAACAAACATCACGAACGAGTTTGGAATAAAATATATGTCTAGGAAATGCCTGTCCAAAAGTTAAATTCTGGAACAGGGGCAAAATCATAATTTCGGGTCAAAACGATGTCCGCCGTTGGACCCATTTTGCACCGAAATGCGTGCCAGAACCTACGGTCTCTAAATTCTTCAAACTACATGTCTACAGATTTTTTTTTAGGAGACGAACCCAACGGCATGTCCAATTTTGGATTCCGGTGGGCTCTGCACAAAATCGCCCGTTGAGTGGGATTGTGGGCCCGCCAAAATAGCATGCCGATCAACGGTCTCAGAATTGGACCAAACTTGGCTCACAGGACCAGAAAAATATTTCGAGTCCAATGGCGTAAGTTTCATCGCGATATGATGAGTGTGCACAAAGTTGTGATTTAATTTGCAAAGGGTCGATACGGGGTATCTCGACGGATACGCATTGATTTCGTCGCGCACATGCAATGAAATCGAGTTTCGTCAGTTCCCATACGTTGACATCATCCATACGCGCCTTTCGATGCATATAGTGCATGACCACGTCGCCCGGTTTGTCGGGACAGACGCCGTATCGGAGTGTTTCTCTACTTTTTGAAAACAGAATTTACAGTTTTTCGGAAAACTTTAACAACGTGTAACATTCTACATACTGGATGAAAAGTGAATCCAAAAGGTGCGTTACAATCTCGGTTAGGTTGTCTTTGACTGCCTTCAATTAGTTTTTACGAAAGCTTAATGGACATCGAGAAAAGTGGTCGACAAGTTTTTGTTTTGAAACAGTTTTTAATATTCAGAAAAGTGGGTTTTTCTCCAACTTCGTCTCGATTTTTCAAGCAAGTTGGATGGCCATGTTGAAATCCACCTAGGGAATCTCGAAGAGGGTCATGTCTACTTTCCAGAACATTTTACGGATCGAAATCGGTGCTAAGAGTAAAAAGTTACGCCGTGGGGAAGTGGGGTACCTTGAGTGGAAAAACTGCTCCGTGGGTGACGCGGGGCTGACTTCCGATGCTTCGTTCGTCGCGCACAAAGCTCCGTCGCTGGTGAAATGAATTCGTAGGCGAAGAGGGTATGATCAGCCTCAATTTTCGTTTTGGAAGATTAGGGTTTTGAGGCTTGTGGAAAAAGTTATATATAAAATAAATTATATGAAAACATAATACAACTATTATTACTCCACCACCAATGGCCCCACACTCACGAAATTTCTTGGCGGGCTTGCTGCTGTACGCAGCAAGTATGGAGGGGTGGGCCCTCCCCTTTAAGGGGTTGGGTTGGTTTTTTTTTTTTTTCTTTTTCTTTTTCTTTTTCCTTTTCTTTCCCTTTTCCTTTTTCTTTTATTTTTCTTTTCTTATTCTTTAAATCTTTTATAGATAAAACTATATATATTCAAAAATCATTTAAATACAAATAACACTTTAAATATCTCATATCCAAATATTTAGTATATTTAAATATATCTATATATATATATATAAATTCTATTCACAATAAACCAACTCAACATATTAATAATAATATTTAAATAGAATAAACATGTTTAATAAATCTCCAAAAATAACTTCAATAATAAAAAAAAAATTGTTCCAATGGGTGCACTTATACCGCACACCCTTTTTCGGGTCCACAAAATATACTATTTTGTAAAATATTATTTAAATAATAAAATACCAATAATTGCACAAAAAATTAAACGATTTAAAATTTGTACATAAAATTCTAAAATAATTTAGAAATTATTTTTACGTACATAAAATATGTCCACTTGGCCACCTTAGTCCCATCCCATGCCAACATGGGCTTAAATTTGGTTCGGGCCCAGTTCGGACTGAATTGGACAACCCGGGTCATCTAAAAAAATCAATATATAAAATAATATTTAATTAAAATATTTAAATAAGTTAATGCACAACTTGGCCTGATTTTCCTAGTTTGGACATCACCATGGCTAGGCTTCCCCCGGCATGATTGGTACATTAGTCAAGGCACACTGTTACAACTTCCGTGCCAAAATTCATGGTCGCCTTGTGTTCAAAACACAAAAATGGTTAAGGTCATTTTTAATAATTAATAAAAAGGGATATTTTGTAAAACCTCCCCTAAATAATGGGCTAATTTGCGAAATACCCCCTAAAGATCTCGAATTGGTAAAACCTCCTTTCCGTCAAGACGCTGTTTGATTTTGGGTGACGTGGCAATCCGTGTGTGTTATTAAGTAAAAAAATAAAAGTTAGACGAAAATACCCCTGCGTACGTGGTAGGGGTCCTCCAACGGTCTTCTCTCTCTCTCTCTAACGGTCATCTTCTTCCTTTGCTGAACCTATTTATACCGATCATCTTCTTCCTCTCTCCAACCTATTTATACCGATCATCCTCCTCCTCTTTCACTTGATCCTCTTCCAGCGTACAACTTGTCTACCGAAGATCAGGTTCCTACAAGCATGGGGGGTGCTCCTTCATCTATAGAGAAAGAGGTAATTTCTGCCATTAAAGGAGGAAACACAAATTATTATATTTACAGTAAGGAGGAAACACAAATTATTATATTTAAGTTAGGAGGAAACACTAATTTTTAATTTCTAAATTTGCAGAAATCGAGTGATAAAAGTGATGAGATTGATGAAAGTGATCAGATTAAATGCCAAATTTGTTGCCAGTCGACACATTCAGCAATAGGGTGCCCATTTATGTACTCAAAATGCCGAAGATATGACAGGATAAGAAGAGTTTGCGAAGGAAACACTCGAGCTAATCTGCACAGAAGATTTTTGAGATGTCAACACTTCAATTGTGCTGAATTCCAGTGGTTAGATGAAGCTGTGAAGTTGCCACCACCAAGACAACATTCAGCAAAGGGGTGTGCTAAGTGTGGTAGTCGTGTACATTGGGCCAAAGATTGTCCTGAAGAGATTGGTGAATTGTGTGGTCAGTTTCAAGGTTCACTGAAGTTAGACCAAATGAAAAGAAGATCAATTGTGTGGTCAGTTTCAGGTCTTTCTACCTTACTAGCAACTCTTTTCTTGATGTATTTCTTAGTAGGTGTTACTGGCTTTTGAGTGACTGGCTCCTCTGGTTGGCTTGGCTGAGTTGGCTTTGTTGGCTGCTCACTAGAAGGAACTCTTCTAGGTGGAACTCTTGGTGAAAATCTTCTTCTCTGCCCACTGGGAGCCTGACTTGGCTGCTCATTCACAGGAAGACCAACAAGGTCATTGAAGAGTTCTTCAGCAACTCCTTCAGATTGTAAAAACCTAATCAAATCTTCAACTCCCTCATTTGTAGCTACCTTAATTGGATTGGTATGCACCATAAATAAATGAACTTTATCAGGTCCTTCATGATCTGAACCAGTCCAAAACCTCAACAAGTCTTTGTCTCCATCTGCATCAATTAAAAATCCACCCTCCAAATATTGAAATGTTATTAGCCCTCCCAAACCATGCAGATACTTTCCCATCCCATTGATCAAATCTAGCATACACAATACATCTCTATCAAAGACTCCAAAATCTACTACTTTTTTATTCTTGTAATCATAGTATCTTAGTCCACCAAATGGCTGTTCTTTCGGCCAAGAGCCCCCATAATGAATGAGTAGATGTTTCTTGCCAAAATCTACTCTAGCACTACAAATTAGCAAAACAGGGTACAAATTTAGGGCACAGATTTTGTAAAACAGGGTACAAATTTAGGGCACAAATTTCTAACATTAGGGCACAAATTTCTACCAAATCTAACATTAGGACACAAATTTCTAACATTAGGGCACAAATTTCTACCAAATCTAACATTAGGGCACAAATTTCTACCAAATCTAACATCGAAGAAATAACAGTTGGTTTAAAAACCAAGAATCGAAGGAAAACAAAGAATTGAAGAAACAAATACTGCATGTTCGAAAAATAACACAGAATCGAAAAGAAACTTACAACGTTCGTGGATCTAGAGACTGCATGTTGGGTTCTCCTCTCCTTCGAGCCTTCTCCTCGCCTTCAGACCTCCAATTTTGCCAAAATTTTGGAAAATTTTTCCTCCTCCTTCTCCTTCTTTCTTTCTTTCTCTCTCTACTGTCGAAACGTCTTCTCAGGAAGAAATTTTTCCTCCTCCTTGTTGGGTTTTGGACGGACTTTTGGGGAAGGGTATTTTCGTCTAACTTTTATTTTCTTACTTAATAACACACACGGATTGCCACGTCACCCAAAATCAAACAGCGTCTTGACGGAAAGGGGGTTTTACCAATTCGAGATCTTTAGGGGGTATTTCGCAAATTAGTCCATTATTTAGGGGAGGTTTTGCAAAATATCCCTAATAAAAACCATAAATTGTATAGATTAAATTTAAAGTCTAATAAAATAATAAAAATAATAATTTTAAAAAAATAGGGGTTTTACAACAACTAAGGAAAAGATAGCACGATATGAATAGAACTCAAGGAAATAAATAGATGAAAAGTAGTCTAAGGTAATCCCAGCAATATCCAGAAGTACATGGTCTCAGATACAGAATAAAAGAATATATAGAACTCTGAACTCCAAATAAAGTCTAGCTAAAACATGGCTCAAGACTACATAAAGAAAGATAAGCCTAACTAATCTAGTCTAGGCAATCGGGGTGATATCCTCAACTAGAGCTGGGTCCTCCTGTGGGTCCAGCTCGCAGGTGTCATCTAAGGCTGCCCCGTAGAAAGTGTCCAGGCAGGCCTCCTCCTCGTCCTCTGTAATATTTCAACAGGTCCAGTCAGGACAGGAGCGAGCACAGTACATCTCAACAGTTCATAGCAGGTTAGAAAATATAATCATGCAGTAAAGTAAAATACAAGTACTGAAAGAAGTGTAGTATGTAAACAGAGAGAGAAAGCTGTAATAGAAATATCTACTATAAATAAAGAGCTAACATGTGGCTAGTGAGTCAGAGTACATCATGGACATGTAAATGGCATGGGATGATTCTGATAAGACACTACGGAATGATTCTGATAAGATACTACTGGTATATTATTCACATGTCCACTTCTACTCCCCCGTACCCCCAATCAATACAGAAGGATCCAACCAGGTTATGTTATGATTCCATGCAAGGCCCCCGAAGGGTGGTACATGGATGTCCCATAAATAGGGATTCTAGGAAACCCAATGTATGGGATAAGGATTCAAGGAAGACTCTGTGATCATAAGAGTATATGTCACAAGTAATCAGTGAACCAATAAAGCATAGTGATTCGCCATGTAAGTGAAACGAACAGAACATGTAGTACCCGATGCTTCCTAAGGATAACATCTCAAGAAAGGATCCATATAGTACCAATTCGTGTGACCAACGTGACAGTGCAAGTAAAGTAATCTACTGCAGGAAATAATTCTAAGCAGGATATGAAATGATCAGAGAATGTACTCGCCTGGTATCTGAGTGTCCAATATGAAAGTACTGTCCGAGGAGTGGTGTCTAGCTCCTAATCAGAACAGCACAAGTCACAACAAGTCCAAAATGGTACAATGAAGTCCTACTATGCATTCTACATGATTCTAGGTCAATCTAGGCCAAAGTCAACTCTTGGTCAACTCTGGTCAACCCTATAAGTCAAACTAGGTCAACCAAGTCTAAATTAGGCCAAACTAGTCTATACTAGTCTAAACTAACCTACACTAGCTAGCACAAACCCTTACAAGGCTATGCAAGCCTATAATAGCTACATCACAACATAGCTACTAGCTATAACTAGAATACATTCAACAAGTCTAACATCATTCATCATTACACCTATTGATTTAAATACTTTACATATAGTCTATAATACAGTACATTAGGAACATCACATATTTATATATATTATATATATATATATCTCGGCTTAACATATATCCATATATCATGTATTGTAAACAACCTATATAGCAATCTATAATTTAGAAGAATAGGAAAAGAGAAGAGAGTGTAGATGTGAGTGGTGTGTGTGATGTGTGTATGAAAAGAGTGAGAGGGGGCCATATGTTCATGCAAAACCATTCCATTCTCAGATTTCTCTAACTGAAACTAACTTAACATTCATAAATCTGAATTCTCAGATTCAGCCTACAAGTCCACATCTCAGGTATTCATGAATTCAGTGAAGGCATTCATTTCCAGGTTTTAAACCACAAAAGTAATCTCAGATTTCTGTGTGAGTGTCTTAATGTGTGTACATGAAAGGGAGAGGGGAGGACTGTGTGTGTATGGGATATACATGAGTGTGTGCAAAGGGAAAAATCTGTGTTAGTGAAGGGTGCGTGATAAAGAGTGTGCAGGAAAGGGAAGGAACCACCTCATACCAAAAACAGTCCCATAGTCTTAACATTCCCAGGTTTCAAAACCTATTCTCAGATTTCAGATAGTGTAGAGCATTGCAAACTAATGAAAAGGAAAAATCAGTTGTCAACCAACCTGGGAATGAATCCCCAACCACTGCTCCTGGAGACTTGAATCAGTCCCAGGTTTCAGTCCCTACTCAGGTTCATACCACATGGGAAAACACCCAAATATCATAAAGAACACAAAGGAAAAACAGTGTAAAATAGTCACTGTTATCAGTTCAGCCATAAGCTAACCCAATTTCAGTCAATACATGCCTACATTCTCAGGTATTAATGAACCTGGATTCAGATAATCCTATCAGTCCCATACTCCTACAGGGAATGCATTGTTATTTCAAAAAATATAGAAAACAGAGAATACATCAAATCCTCAGGAAAAGGCAAGGTCACAGTTAAATAGGTTTTGTATAGTTATCAAGAGTGTATCTCACATATCATATAATCATTCAAATGACTGGTACCCTTAATCAACTCGAAATCCTTGCAATCATTTAAACACAACACATGAAACCCTATATCCTAACATGGTTTTAATGTATAGAGAAAATAACTATAACATAATTTATCATATTAATCATTAACGAAAATCAAACTGGAAAATAAATAGTGAATGAACACTGATACTGACAGTATCAGGAACAAATGGGAAATTCCCATTTGACAATTGAAACCACAATTAAACAATAGAAAGTAGGTTGGTAAATAGTAATTAGTGTGTGCCAGTGTCATACCCTTCATTTCGTGTCCAGAAACCCGACACAAACGTGTCCAATACACAAGAACCCAGCACAGTCCAAACTGGACTGACAGACCCAGTCCAGTCGACCATGAACATCGAAAGAACTCTCTTGATACCAAACGAAACCCAATAAAACTTGGGGAACGTCTTGACAGACATTGCCCCAAGGTCTCCCTTGAATTTCGTGTCCTGAAACCCTGTGTCGTGTCCTGTGGAGCCCCCGAGTAGCAGGGGAACGTGCGGGCTGTGGTGTTGCCGTGTCCAAGCTACGAATCCGACACGAGCAGACACTAAAATCACCCTAGTCCAAAAGGAATATGCAAGTGACATAAAAATAGAAATTTCTAATCAAATAGTTTGCACAAACGAAATCAAAATGCCCTTTAAGGCATTTCGACAAACACCTTAAGGCCGACTCTGATACGTGTCCAAACGGACACGAAACTCACGAAACCCGACACGACTCCAATGCAGACACTTAGGGGACACCTAGGGCTTCCTAAATATGAAGACAAAACAAAATTTCATCGAGAAATGAGAAAGTTACCTATTGTTGAACTTTTACGAAAAATCCCCAATCAATAGCTCTTGTCTTGATGTCCCAATCCACTCAAATCACATCAAACTGACATGGAACCTTAACAACAGCAAGAATAGGCATATTAGAACCTAATGGAATAAATTAAAAAGAAAAAGGAAGAGGAATGGAGTTCTAGGGATTAAAATACAATAGGAAACTAACCTCCTTAAACTTGAGCCTTCCTAAGAAAGAGGCAACCCTAGATTTTAGGAGAGATTATAGAGTGGGGGAATCCCTAGGTTAGGCTAAGTGGCCGGCCAAGATGGACAAGACTAGGGTTTGCACTAGGTGGCTAGCCCTATAAGGTTAAGTCATGAAATGACTTGTGAAATCACAAGCCATTTCTCAAACCATTAAATTTCTAATTCCTCAATCTAATTCTAATGAACTAATTACCACTATTCTTAAGTCAAGCTAGGTTAAACTAGAGTCACATAACCTAACCAAGTCCATACTAACTAGGGTTAGCTCCTAGGTTAGTCTACAAGGGTCAACATTAGTCAAAGTCAACCTAGTCCAAACAATTCTAAAATAAATCCTAAAAATTCCCATAAATTCAAATAAACTCTAATAAATTTAAATTACCCCAAAATGTCAAAAATACCCTCATACTAGAAATGTGGTAGTGACAAATCTACCCTCCTTAAAAGAATTTTGTCCTCGAAATTGAAAGGCGAAATACAACAGATGAGAAGGATAGAAAGCATACCTCACGGTCCAAAAAGATAAGGGTAGCGCTCGCGCATCTCATCCTCCCGCTCCCAGGTAGACTCTCCTGGAGAATGATGCCTCCATGCGACGCGTACCAAGGGTATCACCTGGTTCCTCAGAACCTTCTTCCGTCGATCCAGAATCTCCACTGGCTGCTCTGGATAGCTGAGAGAAGGCCCAACCTGTATCTCTGAATGATCGAGCACATGGCTAGGGTCAGCCACGTACCGTCTCAACTGTGATACATAAAATACGTTGTGGACCCCCACTAGCACAGGCGGCAAGTCTAGCCTGTATGCAACGTCACCGACTCTCCCTCTGATAACGAAAGGGCCGATAAAGCACGGGCTAAGCTTCCCGCCTCCACCAAAACGTATCGTACCACGAGTCGGAGATATCCTAAAGAAAACCTGGTCTCCGACCTAATCACAAGCAAGGTCTCAATTAAAATAATAAACAAACATGATCAAAAATTGCAAACAAATAAACCTAAATCTAATCCTACTCTAATCTGTACCTCAAACTCCAATGGCCTCCGGTGGCTATCGGCCCAGTGTCGATGTCTGTCCTGCGCCACGCGAAGTCTGTCCCTGATGTGCTTCACCTTCTCGGCTGCATCAACAACCATCTCTGGCCCCAGCAAAGCTCGCTCACCAACATCATCCCAAGATAAGGGTGTACGGCACCTACGCCCGTACAGAGCCTCGAAAGGTGACATCTCAATGCTGCCCTGGAAACTATTGTTATAGACAAACTCCACCAAATGAAGATGATCCTCCCAGGAACCTCCAAAGTCCAGGACGCACGTCTGCAGCATATCCTCAAGTGTCTGAATAGTCCGCTCTGACTGTCCGTCCGTCTGGGGGTGGTATGCAGTACTAAACTTGAGCTGAGTGTCCAAGCTGGTCTGCAGACTCCTCCAAAAATGGGAAGTAAAACGGCTATCCCGATCTGAGAGGATGCTGACTGGAACTCCGTGAATCCTGACTATCTGACGCATATACATCTCCGCCAGCCTCTCTGTAGACGTACCCACCTTGAATGGCAAAAAGTGGGCCGATTTGGTCAACCTGTCAATGATGACCCAAATCACGTCTTTTCCTCCTAGAGTACGCGGCAATCCTGAAACGAAGTCCATCGTAATATGCTCCCATTTCCACTCGGAAATGGGCAGCGGCTGCAACAATCTATCGGGCCTCTGTCTCTTTGCCTTGACCTGCTGACAGACCAAACACCTAGCCACAAAGCGAGCCACCTCCCGCTTCATCCTTGACCACCAAACATGCTTCCGCAGATCTCGGTACATCGTGTTGGCACCCGGGTATATAGAGTACTGAGATCTGTGGGCCTCCTGCATAACCTGCTCTTTGAGATCTCTGCTGGGCACACATAATCTCGAACCGTGCCTCAAGGCACCATCCTCTGCAAGAGAAAACTCGCCCTCTAGCAATCCTGCTCTAACCTGCTCCTGGAGACACCGTAGAGTAACGTCCTCAAACTGTGCCGACTTGATCCTCTCCACCAAGTCGGACTGAATCTGCATCCCCCATAACTGCATCTGCACTCCGGACACGATCACCTCAATCCCAAGGCTCTCCAAGTCGGCAAGCAAATGCCGATCCATGGTCAAACACATAGCTGTCGGATACCTACTCAAGGCATCGGCAACCACGTTGGCCTTCCCTGGGTGATATTGAAGTAGGATGTCAAAATCCTTCATCAACTCTAGCCATCTACGCTGTCTCGTGTTCAACTCCTTCTGAGTGAACACATACTTTAAGCTCTTGTGATCTGTGAAGATCTCCACCCTCTCACCATACAGATAATGCTTCCACAGCTTCAGAGCAAAAATCACTGCTGCCAGCTCTAGGTCGTGGGTAGGGTAGTTCTTCTCATGGGAACGCAATTTCCTGGAAGCATAGGCAATCACCTTCCTATGTTGCTGTAAGACGCAACCCAGCCCCTTCCCTGAAGCATCACTATAAATAGTAAAACCACCTGATCCTGAAGGCAATGTCAGAATTGGAGCTGTCATCAGCCGCTTCTTCAACTCATCAAAAGTTGCCTGACAATCCTCTGACCAAACATACTCAGCATCCTTCCGGGTCAACCGAGTCAACGGCTCTGCAACCCGGGAGAAATCCTGCATGAATCTCCGATAATATCCTGCTAGCCCCAGGAAACTCCTGATCTCTACAACTGAAGTCGGCGCTGTCCATGCCTCAACTGCTATAATCTTCTTGGGGTCAACTGAGATACCATCTTCAGTCACCACATGCCCCAAGAAGTCCACCCGATCTAAGAAGAACTCACATTTAGAGAGCTTCCCGTAAAGCTGCTCCTTTCTGAGAATCTCCAGCACTATCCTCAAATGCTCCTCGTGCTCCTCCTCAGTCTTGGAATATATCAAGATATCGTCAATAAACACTACCACGAACTGATCCAGATACTAGTGGAACACCTTGTTCATAAGGTTCATAAACACTGCTGGTGCATTGGTTAGCCCAAACGGCATAACAAAAAACTCGAACTGCCCGTACCGCATCCTGAAAGCGGTCTTAGAATATTCTGCCCCTTTAACTTCACCTGGTGATATCCCGACCTCAGATCAATCATGGAAAATACCCGAGCTCCGCTCAACTGGTCAAATAGATCGTCGATCCGCGACAGTGGGTATTTGTTCTTGATCGTGAGGTTGTTGAGTGCCCTATAGTCAATACACATGCGTACTGACCCATCCTTCTTCGGCACGAAGAACACTGGTGCACCACATGGCGATGAACTCGAGCGGATGAAGCCCTTGTTCTGTAGCTCATCCACCTGCTTCTTCAGCTCCACCAGCTCACTGTTGTTCACCCGATAGACATGCTGAGAGATGGGTTCCGCTCCTAGAACCAAGTCTATCGAGAACTCTATGTCTCTGTCTGGTGGCAATCCCGGCAACTCCTCTGGGAAAACATCCATAAAATCTGCTATCAAGGGGTGTGGAATCGTCTGCTCCTCGACCGAGACTCCACAGAAGACTCCGCTGCTCTGCTCTGCCTGACGTCTGGAGTACTCGAACTCTGGCTCCCCCGGCGCTCTGAAAAGAACTCTACCCCCTCTGTAATCAATGCTGGCGTGGTACCTGCTCAACCAATCCATGCCTAGTACTATATCGTAGTTCGATAATGACATTACGAGCAGGCTCACCTCCAACTCACGGCCTCCCAAAACTACTCTTCGACCCTTACAAATATCACTCACGAGGATAATGCCACCCCGGTCGTGATCTTGTAAGTCCTAGGCAACGATTCAGCTATGATACCGTGTCTAATCGTAAAAGATACTGATATGAAGCTATGTGAAGCACCAGAATCGAATAATACAAAAGCTGGACTGGAGTCGAGAAGAATCGAACCTGCAATCAGCTCTCCAATGACCTCCGCATCCTCTGCTGCCATGGAAAATCCTCGCCCCTACTGGCCTCCCCTGGCCTGCTGCTGGTGCTGGACGAACCTCTGCTGCTGCGTCTGCAGGGCAGGTCCCCTCTGCTGGCCTGCTGGAGCCCTGGCTCCTCCTCCTGGGCCTGTTCGTGCTATGCGGCACTCCCTCATCTGGTGGTCTGCTGAACCACACACCAGGCACTGGCCCAGCTTTTTCTGACACTCATTGGCGATATGCCCGGGCTTCTTGCAGTAGGCACAAGTAACACCCTGCCTCTGACCCTGCTGGTGCTGCCTCGGCTGCTGCTGCTGATGGACAGGCCTTTGCTGAATCGGCTGCGGCTGAAACTGCCCCAGCTGCTGATGCTGAAAGTGGGGCCTCTTATCCTAGCCTCCGCTGCTGCTACTGTCTCCAACTGGGTCTCTCCTCCTCTTGAGCCTAAGCTCAAGATCATTCTTTGCCAACAAGGCTCCTGTCAAGATCTCCTCGAACGTGGCATACTGGTTGCCCTTGGTCAAGGACTTGACCTCCTTGACTAGACCCTTCCGGAACCTCTGGGCCTTCGCCGTCTCACTCAAGCCCTCCACAAACCTGTCGAGGCGGCCGAACTTTCCGACGTACTCCTCCACTGAGAGACTCCCCTGGACCAGGCTCTTGAACTGAGTCTCCAAGGCTCTGAGTGCTGAATCTGGGAAGAACTTCTTCTTGAAGAAGTCCTTGAACTGCTCCCAAGTCTGTCCAGCTACCTCCATCCTAGGGTCTGAGTGATACCAGGTGCGAGCAAGATCTCACATCCGGCTAGCTGCGACCTCGATCTGAAGGTCTGCTGGAATCCTGGCCAAGCGGAAGATCTCCTCTATATACTTGATCCACTCATCGGCATATAGGATCCCCTCTGTCCCCAGAAAGTCTCTGGGGCTCATCTTCTGAAACTGCTCGATCCCCGGTGTCCTCGGCTGATGGACCACTCGTCGAGCTGCAACCGTCGTAAGGGCCAGCTCCATACCTCTGTTCTGTCGAGCCTGCTGTCGGTCCATGAACTGCTAGAAATACGCGAACATCTGAGCTACATCCATATATCCTGGAGGCGGCTGCTGGAAGGGATCCTCTGAAATGACCGGGTTCTACCTCCGAGTCGGTGGATGCATACCCCCTGCTGCGGCTGCCGAGGTCTCAATACGAGCTGAGGTGGCAGGAGCTGCAGTCCCCTGGCCTCGCTGTACTGGCTGGGAGGTAGCAGTCCCCTCCATAGCATCCCCATGGATGGTACGCTGCGATCTAGTCTCTACCATCCTGAAGATAGACAAACAAGAGTATCAATTTCTGAGAAAGAAGCGAAATAACAAAGGCAGACAGTAAATTTTTTTTCAAAGGATCAGCTGACAATAAGGATTTAGATGGCAAAATAAATTTTTTTTCCTAAAGTGATTGAGTACCTTAAAATTAATGTCCTATAACTCACTGCAGGCTGTAGTGATACTCTAATTCGAATACCACTACACTTCTAGTCTAGACCTGCATGGGCCACCACTAAAAACGTGTCACGACCCACACCCTAGAGTAAGGGCACGAGACGTGGGTACGTCCAGCCTACGCCGTAGTGTCGGCGGTAGAATGCTGTCCTAGGTCAACATATGTCTAACAATACATATCTAAACAGTTTATACCCCCCATTCGGGGGTATAAACTGTTTAGATATATATTGTTAGACGTATGTTGACCTAGGACAGCGTTCTACTGCCGACACTGCGGCGTAGGCTGGACGTACCCACGTCTCGTGCCCTTACTCTAGGGTGTGGGTCGTCATCTACCCGTAATACGTAGCTAGCTGAGTCATTCCTCCGCTCTCCGATATTCTGGTTCTGGGGCATGACAAGGTTTTAGTGACAGCCCATACAGGTCTAATTTCAGACTTGTGAGGTATTTTAATTTATAGGATGTCTCAATCACACATGTTTTCCCCTTGATCTCCTGATTCGTTACTCTCGACCCTATCTTGACATTCCAGTATCTTTTGACTTCATTGATCTTTCCTGTCCGATCGTTTGATTGCTCTCTTGTCCCTTTTCTTAGGGGCACTTCGTCCGTATCTGCTAGAGCTGGACAGCAACAACAAGGACAACAAGGGCAGCGTGAACAACATGACCATGTTGGTCAACAACAAGGGCCGGTGCTACCTCAAGAGACCATCCAATAAGAGGTGATAGTAGAACCAATAGCTGGATCGCAGTATCCGGAGGTTCCAACACCACCAATAGTTCCACCTACCCCTGTGGAAGTAGACACACCAGCCCTTATGGAGATCATAGGAGGGATGATGGCTATGCAGCAATATCAGATGTTGGCAGCAACGCATGCACACTCAGCTACAAGAGCAGAAAATGTTGTTCAACCAAGGATTACAAACGGCTTTGGAATGAGGGTTAAGGACTGATTCAGGAGCATCAACCAGATTTTGCAAGTACAACCCCCGTCGTTTTGAAGGCACGGAGGATGCCATTTCAGCAGATGCATGGCTTAAAGAAATTGAGGCTATTCTGACAACGGCTAAGGTACCGGCAAAAGAACGTGTGGATCAAGTGAAGTTGTTACTTCGGGACCTCGCACGTGATTGGTGGAAATAAGAAGAAGTGGGCATCAGACGTCCTATAGCTTGGGATGATTTTACTGCGAGATTCAAGACGAAGTATTATGGAGTTGTGGCACAGTTTGAGCTACAACAGAAGTTTATCAACCTTAAGCAGGCCGGCAAGACAGTGGATGCTTATGCAGCAGAATTCTGCAGATTGAGTAGGTTTGCTCCAGAGATGGTAGCAACAGAGAGCCAGAGGGCTATGGGATTTTAGCAAGGGTTCCATCTTGAACTCTTGCAATTGATAGAGGGGTACAACTACCAGACCTTTGATGAGGTGTTGACGGCGACCCGAAGGCATAAGATCACCATCCAGAGGATCACAACAAGGACTGGAGGTCAGAAGAGATCTCACAATCAGATTAAAGGAGGAGGGGGAGTAGCGTCCCGAATAATAATACCATCTCCTGGCGTTCGCATTCACGATGTGGCGATGCGAGGGCCAGCACCACCAGTCAGACAGCAGCAGCAGCAGATAAAGAATCAACAAACCCCAGTAGGATGCACCTATTGTGGGAAAATAGGGCACACTAGAGGTGTGTGTCGGGCATTGAATGTACAGTGTTTGATATGTGGAAGTCCAAATCATCGAGTTTCCGTCTGTCCTATGAATTCGAGGTCAGAAGGACCAGTACAACAATTTCCTGCTCTGCCAGCACCAGGGACAGGACAGTATCAAGGACCAGCGACAGCAGTAACCGTTGGCACAATGCCCAATGATGCCACAGGCTCAGATGTTTCGGCAGTAGGGACCGCCGATGCAGCAGCAACAACAAAGACCACCCCAGTATCACCAAGGCAGGGCCAGCAGCAACACCAGGCTAGGCCGCAGCATGGGAACCAACAAGGAGGCTGAGGGCATGCATTTAATCTGTTCTTGGAAGAGGCATTGGCATCGAGAGATGTTGTGGCAGGTAACATTCTCGTCGCCTCATATCCCTCAGTAGAAATGTTTGATTCGGGAGCATCACACTCATTTATATCTTCATAATTTACGACACGAATAGGAACAAAATTCGAGGCATTGCTAGGGAGGTTGAATATACTCACTGGTAATGGGCTCGTATGAGTTAGTAGGGTTATTCTAGCGTGTAGAGTTGTAGTGTACGGGCGTTCCTTACCCGCCAGGTTGATAGAATTTTCTGTTGGAAATTTTGACGTTATTTTAGACATGGACTGGCTGAAAGACAGTCATACGATAATAGATTATCGTAGAGGAAGTGTATCTTTTGATATTCCAGGCATGAAGCGGTTCACCTTAGTCAGATCAGTGGCAACTTAACAAAAAGAAAGAGTAGTGACGGTAATATAAGAAGTTCAAGTTCCGAAGGTAGTGGAAGAGTTTCTAGACGTATTTCTCGAAGAACTTCCAGGTCTACCACCGGTTAGGGATATTAAGTTCAGTATAGAATTGGTACCTGGAACTAAACCAATATCAAATCGAGTTTATAGAATGGCGGATTCAGAGCAGGCCAAGGTATATCAGCACATAGAGGAATTGAAGGAGAAGAAGTTCATTCGAGTTAGCGAATCACCATGGGCAGCACCAGTAGTACTTGTAGGAAAGAAGGATGGGTCATCAAGAATGTGCATTGACTACAGAAAGCTTAACATGGTAATAGTAAAGAACAAGTACCCACTACCAAGGATAGACGACTTGTTTGATCAGTTGAGCAGAGCTAGAGTTTTCTCCAAAATAGATCTTCGATCCGGGTATCATCAAGTGAGAGTTCAAAAAGAAGATATTCCCAAGATAGCATTCAGGTCGAAGTATGGATATTACGAATTCTTAGTAATGCCGTTTGGTTTGACCAATGCTCCAACAATATTTATGGATTTGATGAACCGCTTCTTTATACCGTATTTAGAT
This sequence comes from Iris pallida, assembly GCA_029216955.1. NCBI lineage: Eukaryota > Viridiplantae > Streptophyta > Magnoliopsida > Asparagales > Iridaceae > Iris > Iris pallida. Next base: position 73,712 of record JANAVB010014280.1, read on the forward strand.
CAATTTGTCGTTGTATTTCTTGATGACATTCTTGTATACTCAGCTAGTGAAGAAGAGCATGAAGATCACCTCAGGAAAGTGTTACAAGTTTTGAGAGAGAACCAGTTTTACGCCAAGCTCAGCAAGTGTGAGTTTTGGATGGATCACATTTCATTCTTGGGGCACATCATATCAGGGACTGGAGTAGAAGTGGATCCCAAGAAGGTAAAAGCAGTAGAGAGTTGGCCAGTACCTATGACCGTAGCAGATGTGCAAAGTTTCTTGTGATTGGCAGGATATTACAGAAGGTTTGTATCAGACTTTGCAAGACTCTGAGCACCCATGACCCGCTTGACACGAAAGGATGTGCCATTTGTCTGGTCGGCAGAGTGTCAGGCATCCTTTAAGAATTTGAAGCAGAAATTGATCACGGCACCTATTCTTACATTATCGGTTGGAACCGGAGGTTTTACTGTATATTGTAATGCGTCAGGAAAGGGACTTGGGTGTGTCCTAATACAATATGGGAAGGTAATAGCGTATGCATCTAGGTAACTTTGGGACCACGAGAAGAATTATCCAACTCATGACTTGGAGTTGGCAGCAGTGGTATTTGCTTTAAAGCTATGGAGGCATTACTTGTACGGTGATCGGATGGACATATAAACAGATCATAAGAGTCTGAAGTACATTTTTACTCAGAAGGAACTGAATATGAGACAGAGAATATGGTTAGAATTGATCAAGGATTACGACGTGGAGCTTCAGTATCATCCAGACAAGGCTAATGTGGTAGCAGACGTTCTTAGCAGGAGAGGCAGCGCATTTATGTTGACATCACAAAAACATATCTTAGAAGATCTTCAAGAGATGGGCATCGAGGTTATACTTCCTAGTGATACAGGAATTCTGGCAAGTCTACGAGTTCCATCCGACTTGGTAGATAGTATCAAGACAGTTCAGGCACAGGACCCAAGGATTCAGAAGCTTAAGACAGAATATGAGTTGGGACTCAGGAAGGAGATGGAAATTCATGAAGATGGTACACTTAGATTTGGATCACGTCTATGTGTTCCTAGTGGAGATATCCGACAGAAGGTTATGACAGAAGTCTACAGTTCTCAGTATTCTATACATCCCGGAGGGGCCAAAATGTACAAAGATATCAAGCAGCACTTCTGGTGGAACAGAATGAAGAGAGAGATAGCTAGATTCATTTTTCATTGCTTGATATGTTAGCAAGTGAAGGCAGAACAACAGAGGCCAGCCGGATTATTACAACCACTTCCTATCCCGGAATGAAAATGGGAGCATATTACCATGGACTTTGTGACTGGTTTACCGAGGTCACCTAGTGGTAAAGATGCTATTTAGGTGATAGTGGATCGGCTTACGAAGGTGGCACATTTTCTTCCTTTTAGAATGGGGCAATCTACAGAAAAGTTGGCAGAGTTGTATATGCAGCAGATAGTCAGGCAGCATGGAGTCACTGTCAGTATTGTATTAGATAGGGATACCCATTTTATGTCATATTTCTGGAAGAGTTTACATCATAGTCTGGGTACCAAGTTAAGATTTAGTACGGCTTACCACCCACAGACGGACGGGCAATCAGAAAGAACAGTTCAGACTTTAGAATATATGTTACGAGCTTGTACCTAGATTTTGGAGGGTCTTGGAAGAGTCACCTGCACTTAGTTGAATTTTTGTACACCAACAATTATCAATCCAGTATCCAGATAGCGCCATTCAAAGCACTATATGGTAAAAACTGTAGGTCACTACTGCCATGGGATGATATTGGAAAGAGGAAGATGTTAGGCCCAGAAATGATTGTTCAGACGGTTGAAGTGATTAAGGGGATTAGGGAGGGAGCGGCTTCAAGTTGTGCAAGATCAGCATCGTTATTGGGCAGACCAGCATCGTAGGCCACTAGAATTTTCTGTTGGGGACCACGTGTTTTTGCGGATCTCATCTACTCATGGGGTCATTAGATTTGGCGTTCGTGGGAAGTTGAGTCAGCGATACGTAGGCCCATTTGTTATCCTTGATAGGGTAGGCGATGTTGCTTATCGTTTATCCCTTCCACCTTCGTTACGAGAGGTGCATGATGTGTTTCATGTATCTCAGTTACGTAGGTATGTATCAGACCCAAGCCATATCCTTTATCACTCTGAGCTGGTTGTTGGTACCAACCAGTCTTACGAGGAACAACTGGTGTCCATTTTGGACCGAAGGAAGAAGATACTCAAGAACCGAACAATTAGTCTTGTCCGTGTTGCTTGGGGTCATCACTCCTTAGGAGAGTCAACGTAAGAACGTGAGGATGATATCCGATCACGGTATCCACACCTATTTGACTCACAAGGTATATTTCTTTTTGTGTACCTTGATTGTCTTGATTCCTCATGCTTATCACCTTATGAGTAGACTTGCTAGATGACGTAGATTGATAAACATATATATATATATATTACTTGTTATTGATATTGTCAGATGGCTGCTTGTTCGCTAAAATTGCTCGTACTTGGATTAGTTTAAATCCGATATTTCTATCCTGCTTGGATTTAAAATTCCGAGGACAAAATTTTTCTAAGGAGGGTATAGATGTCACTCCCCGTTCCCAGAATGCGTATTATAATACGTGTACTGCTTGAATATATTTATTTAATATTTATCATGCATTTGTTCTATATTTAAATTCTTTAATTTTATGCTAGTTATTTTGTTGTGTTTTATTTTCTGCTTTAGCTTTGCCTTTGGGTTCGGCGTGGGTTGGTTTATCTCCGGATTTAGGTGGTCCATCATGAACCCGACCAACCCCATCACCTCTATTTAAAAGCCCCAATCCTTTTCCTCTCTTTATTACTTCTCCTTCTCATTTACTCTTCTTTTTCCTCATAACTCTTCCCACCTACCAAACCCATAGACAAGTACATCTTGCTTCCACATGAGAACCCATTTTTATGGATCAATTATCTTCCTCTCGTGATTCTAAGAGAGTTTAGAACTTGACATTTTTGCATTTGAAAGTTTTATTTTTGTAGATCTAAAAATTTTTTATTTTCGGATTTTTGGGGGTTTTGATCTGTCAAACTTCCTTATTTTCAAGTTTGATCATTACTGGTTGTTGAGGTTTTTTACGCTCATGTTTAGACTGAAGGTCTCATAAATTTAGAGTCCTGGTAATTCTTTACGTCCACGTTTATACGTGCCCACGTATTATCCAGCTTTACGCCCACGTTTTTACGTGTCAGCAAAATATCGAGCTCTACGCCCACGATCATTCGTGTCAGCGTGAATCTGGTTTTACGCAAGTCTATTCTAGCTTGGCGTATTCTTTTACGCGTAAGGACATTCTCTTACGTGTATTCCTCTACGCATAATATACTTTCACGTGTAACGATACTTTTATGCGTGCAATGTTTCGTGCGTAACTATACCTTTTACGTGTACAATGTTTTACGCGTTATCTTTACGCGTACAACGTTTCACCCGTAACGTTACTTTTTACGCATACCAGATCCGTGCGTAAACTTGACTCTTTACGCAAACAATGTTTCACTCGTAACATCACTTTTTACGTGTAACTTTATTTTATGCGTACTATTCTGGCTTGGCATAAGACAAGTTTTTACGTGCAACTTTATTCCTTATTGAGTGTATCCCTTTTTACGTGTACTCCTTTACGCGTAAAGATATCTTTTTTACGCGTACAATATTTTATGCGCGTATAATGTTTTATGCATGTAAAATGTTTCATGCGTAACATTATTCTTTACGCAACTTCCCTCATGCGTAACTTCCTTACGTGTAATTTATTGTTGTGTGGAATGTGCCCTGTGTCTCGATTGGTTTATGGATGCCCAGAATGACTGGAACTTAACCCTGAGAGTTATAGACTTGACCATATTAAATACCAGTTTGACTGTCATGCCTTGGCACGAATTGACATTGATTGTTACCTTAACTGAATGACTAATCATGCGTTCCTAGTTGGAACTAAAGAGACTGGCTAGTCGTCTTATTGAAATTGAATGAGACACGTTCATATTAACATGAACTATTGCAATCGACTAGCCGATCCCAAACATTGGCATATGGATACGTGCAGACTTCAACTGATTCTCTACCGAAGCAACATGTGCACTTTACAATCAAGGCATGATTATTCCATGACTAGGTCTGATTGTTGCATTATGCTATGTAAGACCTACAACCTAACCGCACGGGCATCGTTGTAGAGTTGTGCATATCGTACTTTGTACGAAAGTACTTAATCTGAATGACCATTATCCACGGCATAGAATTTCAATCAACATAGGGACTATTAAGTTAAATAAAATAACGATTGCATGGAGTGAGAATGGATTCCCGAGTTCTTACATGGTAGCCATCCCGGGACAATTGGTGCCCCGACATGCCAGCTGGTTCCCATAGATACTACAAATCTGCCACACGGGCAGGGAGCGGTATCTGCTTATATTATTTATTGTATATTGATGACGGGTGTCCCGCTGGGACTCGTCTAATTCATGATTGGCGCAATTGATTATTGGATAGACTAGCCTTGCTTGTACATAGTAAGAACTGAGGAATCCTGATTGCATATTTCTAAGACAATTTGGAACTTACAGTAGCAAGCCGTAGTAGTTGAATGGCCGTTTAAATTGATTTGCTTGTGTGCTATACTTACTCCGTTAACTACCGAGATGATCAGAATGTCAGGCATGATGGATCAACTTCTGTCCTTGTTTGGTTGGAAAGTTGGTTTGAAGTGTCGTGATGTTGTGTGAACCCCAGTAGCAAGCAGAGACTTATTATTATATTCTTAACTCTTATCACTGGTTTTAATTCTCATGTCGTACTTCCTTGTGGTACTTGCTATTAGAGGTCTAACCTCTCTGGTTTTGCATGGCCAGATTTGGAGCCAGTTTTCGAGGACTCAGCTTACTTCTACCTCCAAGATGGTCAATATTAGAGGGATGATCGCAGGAGGACACGAGTGGGTTTCTTGCTTTCCCGCTCGTTTTGCTACTTACTTTATATTTTGCCACTTGGCACCGACATGTTAGTCGGATTGTCTTGTACTTACATTTATATAATTGTAACTAAGTCAGACTGCAGCTGATAATAATTGTGTATACCTTGCTATATCATCTGGCTATGTTTTATGAAGCCAGATCTCAAGAACATTTTGACTGAGCATTTGGGATGCCTTACTGCTTTATCTTATATGTTCTCTATTATTGCTTCTTATTTGAATGATTGAGACAATAGATGTTGAGTGGCCATAGTGAGACTTTAATATAGTATGCACCCCCTCGTCTTTTAGACAGCATTGATCGTATTATACGGTATTTATCTACCCGTAATACGTAGCTGGCTGAGTCATTCCCCCGCTCTCGGGTATTCTGGTTCTGGGACATGACAGAATAGCTTCTTGATGTTTCCCCATATCAAGCATGTCATTGTCACGTGAGGGTCTATGCGGTACCAAGTCAGAGCTATATCAAAGAACTGACCCGCTACTGCTGACACCCATAGTCCCTCCGAAAGCTGTGCTAACCCCAGGCTCCGCTCAACATCCTCTAGCCAATCATCGGCATACATGATCCCTTCTGTTCCCTTGAATTCTCGAGGAAACATCTTCTTGAAATCTATCACGGAGCCAGGTTTCGCCTGCTGCTGCTGGGCTGGAGCACCCTGAGTCTGAACTGCAGTCACCTTCTCTACAGCGGCGAGTGCTAACTGGTGCGCATTCTCCATGCTCTGCCTCAAAATCTCTATCTGCCGCTGTGAAGCCTCAGCCTGCACTCGCAGCGCCTCCATTATCTGCTGGAGGAGCGCGAACATCTGAGTAGCGTCAATCGGCAATTTAGGTGAAGGTGGAAGAGTCTCTGGCTGAACAGGTACAGTCCTCGGGACTTGTGGAGGAAGACCCCCCGGTACTGTTGCCGCTACCTCTGGAACGGCAGGGACAATAGGGTCAATCTCCGGATCCGCAGCTCTCTCAGTCAGAAAATAGGTTGTGACGGATCGCACCTCTCCGGTACTGCACTAGATCCAGCTGCCTGAGCTCGAGTCACTGTCATCCTGGAGACAGATTCAAGCAAGGAAATCAATATGGCACATGATATGATATCATCAAGGAAGGACAATTTATTTCGAAATACAAGAAGAGTTTGTCATGGAGATTAAAAGATTGGAGTTTTTCTAATATGTGATTGAGTAACTCCTATCATAACCTAAAACCTATGTCCTACAGCAGGCTCGTAATTAGCACTCTAAGTCGAGCACCATTACGAAATTGTACTAGTTGTGACTCTGACATGCATGGGCCACCATAAAAACGTATCACGACCACCACCCTATTTAGGGGCACGAGCACGTGGGTACGTCCAGCCTACGCCGCAGTATCGACGGTAGAACGCTGTAAAGGTCATCTAGAATATATAGAATCTAAGACACAAATATAACCTGTCATCTCCGTACGGAGGAATATAACCACAACTCAATCACATAATTGTAAGGAAGATAAACACGATGATAAAGATAAAGATAAAGATGAGATAAATAGTCTGAAACAACGCTGAGTCGAAACCAAGCCATAAAACAATATCCCAAAATAAATACTACAAGTCTCAAAGTATTAAACTGGAATATAATCAAGACAAAATCTATGTGAACTAGGTCACTACTGGCAGTGCGTCCTCTACGAGCACCGGGTCCATAGGCTGGTCCTGGTCGTAGGCTCCATCTATGCCAAACCCGTAGTAGGTCGGGCAATCTACATCTAAATCCTCTAAAAAAATGGAGGTTATCCTGTCAGGATATGAGCAAGTACAAACATCAACAGCAGTTCCATGTGAATTGACAAATACTATAAGAGACAATTATAATGAAATATAAGATGAAATATCAAGACTGAAAGTAAAACGATACAAAAGAACTAGATATCATGTCATGTATGAGATATAAGATAAAAACTGGAATATAAACAGTTGAAAGTAATCTGAGGTGTGATGTAAACATAAAAAGAAAGTGCCATAAGATATTAGAGCGTTATGTGATCGGCTTGGGTCAAGATCAGGCTGTTCCATTTGACCGACTATGCACCAATAGTATAATAGTATAGGGATCAGGCCAACCAAAATGGAAAGCTATGCACAAGTAGTATAAGGTCAGGCTACACCCTACGTGTGGTGACGGTGGAGCTATGCACAAGTAATAAACAAGTATGGGAAATGATCACATAACCTCTAATAACACTCCATCCCCGAATAGTATAATGGATTCAGACATGAAAGCTTATGACACGGGATTCGAAGAGCAGGGGGCCAGCCCACTCCCAAATCAGTGTCTATACAAGTACAGGAAACAATATCGAACAATGTACTCATATACCAGGTAAACCGGGAATGACATCTCATGACGAGATTCACGTATACTAGTCCGTGTATCCTCGTATCAAGAATCAAGTATAACATTACAACTGAATTGGATATAGCAGATATCAAAGCAATGAAAACTATCAGAGAATGTACTTGCCTGCTGTCCTGAGCTGAGAAAACCGAAACTACAATCCACTCAATGAGCCACGAACGGTCAACTCGCACGACTATCTCCTAATACTGAAACAGACATTACCAACGTTCTCAGAATGGTTAAATTAGCTAGAAATGCCTACCCATAAGTCCAATTCTGGATATAGGGGCAAAACGGTAATTTTGGATCAAATGGTGTCCGTCGTTGGACCCACTTTGCACCGAAAAATGTGCCAGAACCTACGGTCTCTAAAGTCATCAAACTACATGTCTATAGGTCCAGTTTGACGAGACGAACCCAACCGTATGTCCAAAGTTGGATTCCGGTAGGCCGTGCACAAATTTGCCCGCTGGATCGGGTCGCGGGCTCGCCAAAATAGAGTTCCGATCGACCGTCTCAGAATCGGATCAAACTTGGCATACAGGACCAAAAAAATGATACGGACCTGTAGGCACAAGTTTTGCCTCGATATAACGAGCGTGCACAAAGTAATTGACAAATTTGCAAAAATGTCGATACGGTGAATTTTGACGGATACGCATCAAATTCGTTGCGCACACGCGACCAATTAAAATTCCGTCAAATTTTACACGTCCACGAAGTCGCTACGCACCTTTCGATACTTTCGGTTCGCAACCACGTTGCCCGGATTGACGTGATGGACGGCGTATCGGAACAATTTTTCTAAAAATTCACTTTTGAAAATCAATTCTTTTCTCCAACTTCACAAACCAATAACTTTCTGTAGAGTGCATGAAATTTAATTCTACAAAAAGGGTTTTAAAGCCCTATAGGTTGTCTACAAGTTTCTTCAAACCGATTTTGAAAACTCGTAACATGCTGGTCGCAAATCGGCCTCAAAGTTGGGGTTTCGGGACAGTTTCTAAACCCAGAAATCGAGTTTTTTCTCGATTTTGGAACTCGTTTTTCGTCGCACATGGTGCGAATCGGCATGAAATATTTGAAGAGAATTAAAGGTGTATATGTTGGGATCATACCTGACCATGTGGTTCGCAAAACGACAGAACGAGGAAGGAGAAATCTATTTCCGAAGTTGGCTCTTCGCTGACAGTTTCCGTGCGCGGGTGGGCTGCTCGTTGCGCGTTTTCCGTCGATAGACGGCCGCGGGTTGGTCGACAGTGATGTCGGGATGTACGCTGGGTTGGGGGTGACGGCTAGGGTTTGGGTTTTATGAAAATTCCTCTCTCTCTTTCTCTATAAATATATATATATTTATATATATACCGCTCGGTTGTATATAGGCCGCTCGAGTTTAAGGAAGTAAAAGGGGGGGGGGGGGGGGCTCGGATTAAACGCCGCAGCTGCTGCTGCTTGTGGGCTTTGTGGGGGGGGGGCGTGAGTGTGTGTGTTTTTTTTTTTTCTTCTTTCTTTCTATATATATAAATATATATATATATTATATAAATATTATATATATATATTATATATATATAATATATATATTTTATAAATATATATATATATATATATATATATATATTTATATTTTTCACGAACACCAAACTTTTATTGAGAGCTAAGGGCCAAACCAAAACATACAAAGGATTTCATTTGAATCCCAGAGCATAAGACAAACAAAAAACTTAGAGTTTCTTCCTGCCATGGGAGCATGCGATTGTAGCCTTGCCGATTTGTCGCTGGATCTCGTTAGTAATTTGTCTTCCATTGTACTTGAACAGTTCATACCTCCACTTATTTCTGTTCTTCCACAAAACCAAGCAAATTGCTCCAACAGTAATCTACTTATAATGCAGATTGTTTCGTCTCCACCAAAGATTGAGGCACTCCTCCAAACTCGACGCTCGACCACGAACCCGAAGTATGGTTTTAGATGTACTCCATATCTGATTGGCTATATATTATATATTTATATATATACCGCTCGGTTGTATATAGGCCGCTCGGGTTTAAGGAAATAAAAGGGGGGCCTCGGATTAAACTCAGCAGCTGCTGCTGCTTGTGGGCTTTGTGTGGGGGTGGGCGCGTGAGTGTGGAGGAGTGCCTCAATCATATATATATATATATATATATATATATATATAATATATTATATATATATATATATTATATATATATTAAATATATATATTTTATATATATATATATATATATATATATTAAAAATATATATATATATATATATATATATATATATATATATATATATATATAATATATATATATAGACACACACACACACACACACACACACACACACACACACACACACACACACACACACATACATAATACATACATACATACATATATTATATATTTACACATATACGTATTATTTATTTATATAAAATAACCCATAATATTTACCCATTAATATAAATATATATATTATATATATATATATCCCATAAACAGAATAATACCTATATATATATATATATATATATATATATATATATATATATATATATATATATATATTTTATATATATATATATATATATATTAAATAATATATATAATAAAATATATATATATATATATATCTATATATATATATATTATTATATATATATATATATATATATTTTTATATATATATATATAATCAGAATTTATTTATAAACAAAACTAAATATTTTATTTTATATATATTAAAATATTAAAGTTTTTTTAAATAAATAAAAACTCTATCAATAAAATGCCTATTTAACTAATAATATAAAAACACTAAAAATATATTTAAATAATATTTAAAATAATGAAATATTATAAATGACTATATTAGCCCTATTCAGGAAAGTGGGGGTGACACTCTGGCCGCAGACAGATCACCCATGCGGCAGCCAACTCTGGCCGCAGGTATATCGCCCATGCGGCAGCCAACTCTGGCCGCAGGCAGATGACCCATACGGCAGCCAGTCCTGGCCATTGACAGAGTGTCTCATGCGGCCCTGTCAGAAGTTCTGTATTCGACCGTCTCTCATGCGGGCCCGACTCCATGCGGTCCATTGTGAATGTGGGATATATCAATCTGGACTGTTTTTACTATACGCTTTCGGGTGCTAAGTCAAAGAAGTCTAGGGCAGTGCGGGCCCAACAAGCCCAGCCAACTGTCTAAGTTGCTGACCGTCAGCGGGCATCGTTAACTGTTTTGCGGGCTCCTGATGGAAAGTTGTACAGAACCACCCCGTCCAGTCCCCCAGGGCTAACGGACAGGGTGGGTCTCAAAAGACTCCCTCCAACGATCGAGAGCAAGTGCTTGTACTAGCCTCAGATCAGGAAGCAAACATGACACCTACGCACCCGTGTGCTCGGGATACCCGAGTCCAATGGGAGGCAAAGGTAGATCAATCCGCTACCGATTTGTGAGAGGTGATTACTCACAACGCAAGGAGAATGAAGCAACCTTGGCGTGCGATGAGCCCATTATCAACTGCTGCTGCTGCGACAAGTTGGCATCACCTGAAGATCGGCAGTCCGTTTTCTAACGACTACAGCAGCCAGCACCTTTCCAACAACAACTTCAAAAACATGTGCAAATTTTGGGAGACGAGGAATTTCCTGTCGTCTCCTGTAATTCAACCCGGAAAGTTCTTCCCGACAAGGGAGGAAAGAAGACAGGCACTTCCAGCCCGATAATCTCCGCCAGCAATACAAGAAAACTCTCGTCTGGAGGACTGCCACCGACAACCACAGGGGTGTCTACCTAGGCACTCGATCCAAAAAGAAGCTTTCAACACCCGGGGGTACATCCTTGACCTCCCTGGGGGTAGATGAGTCCGGGGGTAGCAGTCCCTTCAAAGTATGCGACAACCCTGTTCCAAGAGCCTACACAGGGGGTAGCAATGTTGGCCCATTGGTCATGGTCAAACCTAATTTTAATAATTGATCAAACTCTGTTTCGATATAATGCAAGTCAATTCAGATGTTTACTTATGACGTTTTGGATAATGCTTAACGATGGATATCAACTATGTTCAAGACTGAAGCCGTTTGCCATTCAAAATGTATTTCCTTTGAAGCAATGTAATTTTTCATTTTATTGAGTCTAGGGATACATTGTATACCGAGTCGTACTGGCAAATAGGCTATCAGAAATATTTTTTCAAAATCACCCTATCCTTTCACAAATGACCTATGTTTTTGAAAGACATCCTTATTACAAAAAGCTTCTGAAGGACTTTTCAAAAAGCCAAATTGATTTTTCTCAAAAATGAACTGGCAGAACCCTAGCAGAGTTCGGCCAGAGTTCGGCCAGAGTTCAGCCAAGATAAATGTTAGTGAACGTTGATTTTTGAACTTGGTCACCCTTCAGTTGCGGTTTGTTACAAAGAGTTCTGTCTGAATTCTGCCCTAATTCTGTCAGAGTTCTGTCTTTGGAAAACTATAAATAGAGAAGTATTTTGATCATTTCAGATCACCAATTCACTTTCAATCTCTTCACTTCTAAAGATTATATTTCTTCCAAAGAGTTCTCAAAAGCTTACATTTTCAAATACCAAGCCAGTTACAATCCTCTAGTCGATTTGCCAGTACGGTACAGTCTATAAGTTTCAGAGCGATTATAATCAGAGGCTTGACAGAAGATACAACTCTTCACAATTAAAGTTGGTCGAGTTCTTTGTATCAAAGCTCGCGTCTGTAGAAGTTGCAAGGACTTCGTATGAAAACTTGTGGAATTTTTCAATAGTGGATTCAACTAGAAGCTAGAGTTCTTCCGACTGGACTAGTCCTCACAAGAGAGAAACCAGTATAAATTTCGGTGTTTGCGTTTGCCTTCTGATCACTTTTAAATTCTGTCATTTACTTTATGATTATTTTTTATCTATGATCTAACTGCTAACAAGATTTTAATTAGCAATATTTCGCTGCCTACTCTATTCACCCCCCTCTAGAGTATTCTGCTTTACAATTTAGTTCCTACAAGGTATCAGAGCAGGCTCTCCATCTAGAGGTATTATATTCTGATCCCAATTACTCCTACAATTGGTATCAGAGCGGGTTATACCTGTAAAGCATGGTAAAATTGCAACTATATTCAATTTTTATATAGATCACAGCATTACACATGGCAACTATGAAATTCACAAGTGAAGGACAAGCCACGAATAAACCTCACTGTTTGACGGCATAAATTATACCTATCGGAAAACACGTATGAGTTTCTTTCTGAAATCTTGATTTTGACTTTTGGTCTGTAGTTATTGATGGCTATAAAAAGCCATCTCGTATTATTGTTGATGGTGTTTAGTTGAAAAACCCCATGAAAAATATACAAAGGAGGAAAAGAAAAAGGCCAGTCTTGACACACGTGCTATTAATGCTTTATTTTGTGCTTTAGGTAGAACTGAATTCAACAGGTGTCTACTTGCTCAACATCAAACGAAGTATGGAAACTTCTCGAAGTAACCCATGAAGGAACAACACAAGTCAAGGAGTCAAAGATCAGCATACTTACTCAGGAGTACGAGGCATTCAAAATGAAGCCAAGTGAATCAGTCACTCAGATGTTTACAAGATTCATTGATATTGTAAATCCTCTGTCTTCACCAGGCAAGGATTACAGTAACCATGAGAAGATTCGTAAACTTCTACGAGCCCTTACAAAGAACTGGATTCCAAAGGCTACTGCAATAATTGAAGGAACGACCTCTCAACAATGTCACTAGAAACACTCATGGATAAGCTACTCACTCAAGAGTTAGAACTTCAAGACTTTGAAGATGCTACACCAATGAAGAAGTCAGAGAAGACGATCGCTCTCAAGGCTCAACATAGAAGAACCATCGAAGATGATTCTGATGACAGCGACTCCGACTCAGAAGATCAAGCTCTTCTGGTAAGAAAATTCAAAAAGTTCATGAGATTTAATATGAGAACAAAAGACAGCAACAACAACAACAACGAGGAAGATCCTATTTGCTACAGATGCAAGAATGAAGGACACATGAAGAAAGACTGTCCAACAGCATCATCATGAAAGAAAAATAGCAAATATGACAAAGGCTACCAAGAAAATCTACATCAAAAAAGTACGCCAAGACAAGCATATGGCATGAAAGTGAAGCCAACGACTCAGAAGATGAACAATCAGATGCACTACAAATGTGTTCTTGATGGCTTGCGATCAGGTAATTACTAATCCTCTATTTGATACTTATGATGATTTCACCTTTGAGCAACTAGGAGAGGCTTTCAGTGAACTGTTAGATGATTACAGGAAACTGCATAATAAATATGAAACCTCTAAGAAGGTATTCAAAGAGTACAAAGGTGAAATAGGAAGACTTACCGACTACTAGATCATGTTAGAGATAATGACTCTCAAATGAGTCTGGTGAGCTTTCATCTATTAAGTTGTTATTACACGAGACTGTAAGCTATCCGAAGAAAAAGACCAAACTATTATCCAGT
>JANAVB010014281.1:0-49005 GCA_029216955.1 Iris pallida
GTTAGTGGATGAAAAATAGCTAATAGCATAATATTTTCGGATCGGTGGATGGAAGTAATTGTACCCCTAATCTCTCTCTCCCTCACCTATTTTTTTACCCATACCTCTTAGCAGCCAAGCAGAGCTCCCAAATCCCTCCAACTCCACTTGCCTTGCTTGAGCACCGCCCCACGTTGCCCTTATCGGTGAACCCCGAGCCCTCGCAACTACTCCTCTCTCCCTCAGTCTTCACCAACAGGCTCGACTAGAGCCAACACCATCGCCGCTCTCGTCCTCGCTTCTTGTCTCCGTCGAATAACTAGAGTCATCGTCCCCGTTCACCGTTGTCTACTGTCGCCATGATGGTCGGAGGAGTTCCAGAAGAGGCTGGGGGTGCTAGACGATGCACCTGCCACGTGGGATCTTCGGCCAACGACTAATTGGCGGTCCAGAAACGCACGGAGGAGCATGGGAGTCTCTTTAGTGATCCAGGACAACGTGGTCCAGTGGGGATCGAGGAAATGCCTGATGCTCCTAGCCGGTGTAAGAGTGGAAGTAGGAGGTTGGCATCGACGCTAAGGCAATTGACGAGGAGCTTGAGGCAGATCTTGTAGTCGACGTTAAGGATGTTCAAGGGAGCTTTGGCTAAACATCGAGGGGAGGAGTTCCTGGTGCCATAGATGAGGGAGCCTTGTCGACGTTGCCCATACGGAGGAGCAGGGTGGAGGTCCTCTCAAGCAAGGAAAGGAGCTCAAGGCGGTTGGATCTGGACTACTGGAGGAGGAGTGTCAGGCAATAAAGATAAGGAAGGAGGCTATCGGACCCCGTCTGGCTGGAAATTTACTTTAAAACTTCGGATTAAAATCTGCAAGAAAATAAATTAAATTAAAGTTACCGGCCTCCGGGGAAGTCGCGCACGAAGCACTGCCCTAAGAGTTAGTTCGGGTCTATGTGCAGACTGAATCCGAATGCCCCTAGTGGTAAAATTCCCGCTCCACCGGAATCTCGTTGCCGCACACGACGTCGAGAGAATGACCCCGACTTAGCTCCGCCCAGAGCAACAAATGAAGAACAGTATTTCAAGAGGGAAGAGAATTTGAGAGAGAGAGAGAGTGCTTTCGCAATGATCACATTTTTATCATGTGCTACAATTTTTGTAACGTTAAAATTTAATAGACTATTTTAATATCCTCATTATTCCATCCTTTGGCAAATAGCCTATATAATGAGGTTTCCTCCTCCTCTCTTTCACATGAAAAAAAAAGATCATTGCGAAAGCGCTCTCTCTCTCAAATTCTCTTCCCTCTTGAAATACTGTTCTTCATTTGTTGCTTTGGGCGGAGCTAAGTCGGGGTCATTCTCTCGACGTCGTGTGCGGCAACGAGATTCCGGTGGAGCGAGAATTTTACCACTAGGGGCGTTCAGATTCAGTCTGCACATAGACCCGAACTAACTCTTAGGGCAGTGCTTCGTGCGCGACCCTATTGGAATCACAAACATCACTATGGATAAGTTCTAGGAGTTCAGAATCTCTATAGACAGATTTGAAAGGTAATCTAGTGTGTTTGGCTTGAACACAGATCTCACATTTGTGTTCATCATCTATAGGAGTCTTAGGGATAAGATCTAAGTTCATCATCCTTTTAATAGATCCTAAGTTCACATGACCTAGTCTACCATGCCAAATAGGACCACGGCTAGCAACGACGATGCTGAGGCGAGCTCCCAGAGGCAGCGACGACGCTACCATGGACGAACAAGGCTCCCTCGTCTACGGAACCAATGGGAGAGTAGAGGGGGATTTGAATAGCAAGTTTCTAAGTCATTAAGCATGGTCGGAAAAAAACGACGGACAAGGTGGCGGCGCTACCATGGCCGGACAAGGCACCATTGTCTACGAGAGGGGAGGGGTGACCATGACAATAGACGGAGATTTGGATAGCAATTTTTCTTCACCCTAGGAGTAATTTGGACATTTTGTATTGTCCGTCAACATCGTGAGGTTAGCAACTTGCCTAATAAAAAGTTTAGGCTGTAACATGTATAATATGGAACTTTTGGGTATCAAGTTGCAAAATTGGGATAGTTCAAAGTATTTAGTTGCAATTAAGCCTTATTTTTATAATTAATATACATAATTTTCGATTAAATCTCATTTGTTGACCATGGTGAACAAAGAATCTTTGTTTTTAGACTTTTATTATTAATGAATATGTCTTACTTCTCTCTCTCTTACCATTTCCCTCCCCCCCAAAAAAGAATATATATATAATATATATATATATATAATATATATGAAAATGGTAATTGTGTCGAACGCTCCCACCGGGAATCGATCTCCTGACCTCTTGGGCCGCATGCCTTACCACTACCACTAGGCTAGGGGTCATTGGCATATAATATATATATATATTATATATTTTTTTTTTGGAACCAGGTAAATTATTTCTGGAATCGCTCCCACTGGGATTCGAACTCCTGACCACTCGGGCCGCATGCATCTCTCTTAACCACTAGGCTAGAGGTCATCTGCATATATATATATATATATATATATATATATATATATATTAGAAATTATCTTACCACATTACATCTTGATTTTGAAGATATAGATATGACAGGGCAAGAAATTATCGTACCACGGTACATCTTGATTTTGAAGATATAGATGTGACAGGGCAAATGAACATTTTGATAAGTGGAAACTTTCCTTATGCAGGAATGCTTGTACGGTTCTACGTCTTGATCCTATTTTGATTTGGGCTAATTAGAGTTTAGACCCTGAATTTTATACCAGCATAGAGTTTAAGTCCTATCATGTCCAATTGAAAAGTTTAGGTCATGGATTTTTTGTTCAATCTTTCCCATTGTACCCTCCATTTTATATTGAAAAGTTTCATTCTCAAGCATTGGGAGGAAGGGCATAATGGAAAAAAGAAATAAAATAGAAATATCCAGGGTCCAAACTCTCCAATTGGACATGTTAGGGCTTAAACTCTAAGTTGGTATGAAACCCAGGGTCTAAACACTAATTAGCCCATTTTAACTTTTGAACATTTTGATAGGAATGATGTTATGCTATAATTTTGATCTTGTGAACAACTTGACCCTTTTGCAGCCCTACACTTAAATATCCTATTTTGATTTTGTGAAGATCTTATCCTTTTAAAGCCCTACATGGAAAGATGTTATGCTATAATTTTCATACATCTGGCATTCATTCCTACATAGGGACAAATTCCACTTGCCAAATTTCTCAAGTCCACCTACCATAATAACCCAAAATTTGTTGGTGGTAATCCACTTGTTCAATTACCATTAGTAGATAATTTTATATCTTTTTTCCTTTCTTTTCGTAGTTTGTGCAGTTTATGAATTACCAGAGATGGTATCAAGTTGATAGGTGATGTACTAACTTCGAGTATTTGTGATAAAGAATTGAGTATATACTAAATATACTCTTCATGGAGTGAAGGTTCAATTAAGTTAGACACTAGGAGCTGATACTCTAGTTTAAAGAGGCAGATTGAGATTCAAATTTCGAATGTTATTCTTGATTGACTGCACCTCTTAAAAAGATCATCCTGTTGTGGGAATTATAGAAGTCTGAAATCAATCCCAGTACCTTTCACCAATCAATTTGCATTCAGCTTATGCCACGAGATTGTAAACATTGGCTTTTGAGTGCGACAGATCAGTTTTGGTTGGAGCCTATCTGCAACTATGCTAGCAGTCAAAAATTGAAATTTTAACCGAAGAAAAGTTGTTATTCCTAGCCTTGAACTCTTAGAAATTTCAGTTAAGAAAAAACTTACTCAAATATTAACTGAAACTGTTTAACATTGGAAACCCTATGTTGCAAGAAGGAAAAGACATCAACCAGATGTTTGTGCATGAATTTTTAGCTACTAACACTAATCTGATTTGTACTTTGATACTTGTTTTTTGGTATTTTCTTATCCTAATATTACATCTTCCGTCTATGCTCCTGTTTTTAAGATATCTTCGTTCTTCCTTCTGCAAAAGCTACTCATCTTAGATAACTCAACACTTCTAGATTCTTAAATCTTTAACAGGGGTTTCGTCAAGTAGCGCTGCCACGTGTGGACTAGGGGCTATACAGGTGATTGTTCTCAAAGTCTTAAATTGAACGCATCACTCAATCATAATCAAATATTATAACTCTTACCAACAGTTCATTTATTTGATTGTAAAAAATATTGCTTGCTGTCAGGTTGTTGCTACTGGAATTACTACATGGTTGCTGGATAGAGCTGGGCGACGACTTTTCCTTATGGTGAGTTTGAGCAAGAAGGTTTTCTTTTGATTTATATTTATGATGGAAGATAATTAAAATGAGAGGTCTGATTTCTCTATGCAGATCTCCACTTCCGGAATGACTGTTAGTCTTCTCCTTGTCGCTGTTGCCTTCTATTTGAAGGTTGTCTCATTTACTTTAAAGTTCTCATGCGGAGTTCTGTTATTTTGTAGGAAAATATGTAAATAACCATGACTAAACACTTTTATGTTATGGTTCTGTTTTCTTCTATTGAATGCAGGATAGCGTTTCAGAAGATTCTAAGTTCTACTTTATACTGAGTGTTCTTTCGTTGGTTGGACTTGTGGTATGTTCTGCTTATGGAAAATGGATTTTATGACTGTTGAGATTAGAATTGTGCTCATTTAATCTACTTGTATTCTTTCAGACCTTTGTAATAGCCTTCTCTCTTGGACTGGGAGCCATTCCATGGATCATAATGTCTGAGGTCAGATAAAATTGTTTTTCTCGTTTTTTTAAGAATCTGAATTCGACTTTGGTGCTTAATGACTTAGTCAGTTAGAACCGATATTCAAGGTCTGCCTGAGGAAGACCGTCAATCTTAAAGTGTGCATTTTACTTTCACAAGGATGCATTTGTTTCACTTCAAATAATACCTTCTGGAATAATACTTTGTTGTTCCCAAGAAGAATACAGTTGCACAAGCAATTGTTAGGTCATGCAAACTCCTGAATTGGATGTCTATAAACTTGCTCATTATAGGTTGTAGGAACTTGCAATCAAACATACAAGTCACAATTTGACTGTCTTGGTAAAGCCTACAGTATAAGACCTTGCTGTTAATTAAATTTTGACTGCATCACTTTCACCTGTTGGCCTATCAGAGTAGCTAGGATTTGTGTACATTATATATCATAATATAGTTGATTTATAAATGACAAAAACCAAGTCTTGGATCTATTGTACATGCACTGGTTTTCTGTTATTTTTCTTGGTTTTTTAATAATCTGAGTTCGACTTCAATGCTTAATGACTTGGTCACTTAAACCTGATATCCATTGTCTGTCCGAGGAAGACTGTCAAGCTTAACATGTGCATTTTACTTTCAAAGGATGCATTTTTCCCACTTCAAAACAAACCTTGTGGAGTAATACTTTGTTGTTGTTAAAGAAGAATACAGTTGCTCTGTGAACCTCAATCTTGACTCTCTCTTTTTTGAGAATATATATCGGCTGTTTTCTTCCATGTTACTTTTGATCTTTTTTCCTTCTCTATCTACAAAGTATCTATTTATTTTGTTGTTTCGATTGCTGCTATCGTTGCTATGTTCATTTGTAGGGTTGGTTTATACACTTTCTGTTCACTTGTGACACTTCATACTTTGTGTGCCGACAGTATTTACTAGCTACTTTATAGCCTTGCATGAGTGATAGTATTAGGTAGGCACCTGAGACCAAAGACTCATTGTAACCCTTCTTTACAAACTCTGAAGATTCCAACTGGATATGGATAATTACATATTCATTGTGCTGACTTATGTGTTGAAAACTCGGTTACGGTATCATCAATTGGTCGGCTTCAGTAGCTTCGGCATTTTGGTATCAGTTTTGGTAGCCGCTGCCGCATGAAGTTCCAAACGTAGGAAGAATTCTAGAACTTTATAATCTTGTGGCGGAATGTTAGAAATAATCTCTTGATTTTCTGGGCAAAGTGTAACACTAATTTCGGGAGTTACGTGATTATAATTGTGATGCAATATTGGGTTTTGTCTTGCACTTTGTCTCTAGATGAGTGTAAACCCCTATTGCAAATTAATCGTCCCTTCACGTGGACTCTTGGGGGCTGTTTGGTGATTTGGAAAGAACTTAAAAAACTATTGGAACCCGTAGCATCTGGTTCCCAAATTATAGTTGCATGGTTTCCCATAGGATTAGTTCAAACTTTGTTGTTTGTTTGACTGAAAAGGAAGAGCATGGAGATGGAACTTTTAGTAAAAATGTGGTTCCAAGCTAAAATCCAGATGAAGAAGGCTGGACCTCATGGAATGAAAAAGCATACATGGCCTGTGGACATGGATCCGGAAATTCCGGATCCTTGTTTCATACTTTTGCTTCTTGTAACCAAGGATAGAATTTTGTTCGTCTTCCGTTGGGTTCCCTTGAGTTCTTACTTGGTTCCAAAAACCAAACAGGCCCTTAAACTAGGGAAACTTTGGAGGAGTTGAGAGTTGGAAAGACTCTACTTAATGGATTAAATTATTAGTGTTAATTATACATATTTATAGGAGAGGAGGAGAGCCCAATTTTGTGGCTATCCAATGTAAGGCTAAAAAAGAAGACTAATAACGCAAACTCTTTTACAGGACAGTTTGTTGCGTAGTTGTTTCAACCTATATTGTACAATCAGTAGCATTTCTCTTCCCCATGGTTTCTTTGGCCAAAACTTTTCACACTGATTTAGAGGCTGATGCCTTGTTGATAGCTGGTGATGAAGTTTGATCAATCTTTTCCATGAAGCCTTCTTGCTTCCGAGTTTCCTCTTGTCACACTCCGATATCGGAGGATCGAAAACTAGCCACTGGGCGTGATGTCGTACAAGTCTAGATTGCACTTGTAAGGCAAAACCATTACAGTTTCTGGTATTTTTCAGAAAACAACGACAGCGCAACAAAACCAAGCAGATAAATTGAAGTCACAACAAGTTATGAGGAAATGTATGTCTTTATTGACAATTGTAAGATTACAAGACTTGCAGCTGAATACAGAGTTTACAACAGATTACAAGACTCTTGAATAGCCAACTGAATATACACTTGCCATTTAGGCTTTACAACCGAACACGCCGACTTTGCTTACAATCTCACTGGTTCACTGAGTTACACTGTTCCATACATTATGTCCCGTACAGCAGAAGACATTGTCTTGCAATAAGAGCTTCTGCGCACCCATCTGATTCATCGATGCCAAGCAATGGTCAAACAATTTTCCCAATGCACGAGCACCTGAAATATTACCCACAACGTGGGTCAATACATCATTAATGTACTGGCGAGCGGTGCTGACCCAACTCACCTAAGAAGACAACACTAAGTAATCATGTTATAGAACATTATTAAAAGTAGTCTTCTCGTTGCCTTAGGGTCAATTAGCAGTTCATATCCGACAGAAGTAAAGCATGCATTTATTCATAGCCAACATAATGTAAAGTATACAGTTATCACACTTGGTGATTCTTACCCACGGTCGTATAGTCATCCCTGTACATTTATAATACTTACCTTTCCTGCATAAGACATTTAGGAACAATATCATAATTCAATATATTTGTCACCGTTCAGGTGATTCTTACCAACAGTCGACATCCTTTCCTGTAATTGAGTAATAACTTACTCTGCATGCATAAGATATCATTAGCACTGGACCTATCTATATGAAGGTCATTGGCGGCACGCCATCTTGGACCGTCTTCCAGGTATAACGGCGTCCCTTGCAGTGCAGGTAGCTAGCCCCACCGAAGGTCCGTATACTGATGCCAGTACGTCGGCACCAATCCTTGTTCCCCCTAGGATGAACCGGGTCCGTGGCCTCGGATTACCGTTCAAGGAACTACCTTGTCGACAGGTTGTCCATGACCATGCAAGTATATGTAAACTATCTATGAAGAAACATATAATGTATGATAAGAAAAACTAAGTAAATAAGCCATCATTTTCAATAAGCCATCATTCTCATTCGTATTGCCATCTTGTCTAATCCAGAGTCTTAGTGTAATCAACATTCTACATCGGCGACGGGATAATAGAATGTGATTACCCAAGCCCTTTTCCACATCTTTGATACCATACGTCTTTCCATCCAAAATTCAATGTACTCGCTGCCCAATTCTTGGGACTTAGCATCTGTTTAGCATACGTTCATCGAGCTGAGGCTCGACATACTCACTGCCCAAGTATTTGAGACTTTTCCTTCACCTGTCATGTACTTCATAGTAACAACACGCAAGCCCATAATTCATGAAATGATTCGAAGTACACAATCGATAAAATAATTTGCAACAGTTTCCGGGTCATGTGATTAATTATCTTTCCGACTTTCATGCAAGGTGTTATTAACAACTCAACGAGTAAACATAGTATACTATTTTATTAAGCGTGAAGCTAAATGATCTTCGAAGGGTTCAACACTACTCACATTTATAAGATTGTTCCCGCCATGATTGCATAGCCTTCCGAGCGATCCTTCGCACATTCCCAAGTCCAACAAGGCTTCATCGAAC
The DNA here is from genome assembly GCA_029216955.1 of Iris pallida. Classification (NCBI taxonomy): domain Eukaryota; kingdom Viridiplantae; phylum Streptophyta; class Magnoliopsida; order Asparagales; family Iridaceae; genus Iris; species Iris pallida. The sequence goes on from JANAVB010014281.1 coordinate 8,537, forward strand.
CAACCATCCATCATAAGGCATCTTGCGGGTCGGGACACTACACTCTTGGCTTGTAGAGATGTGAACCATTTTTCTCTCTTACAGAATATTCTCGTTTTCATTGTTATGCTGTATGATAAAAGTCTTTAACAGGGATGATGATGATGTTAAACATTATTTTAAAAAAAACTTTCTTATTTTGTAAAGACTACAAAATATTCAGCTGAAGTAGTGTGCACGATTCGAGATATCGGGTATCGGGTCCATATCGGTTTGGGTTTGAGATACCGGATATTGGAGATATATCGGGTGATATATTGAAATATCGGCTACCAATAAATATATAATATGTTATATGATATTTAACATATTATATTTATTCAGAAATACAGAAATTCGGAAGAGGAGGATCAGCAAAATCAAACAAAGAATAAATTCAGAAATCAGAATTCAGAAGAAAAAAGTAAAAAATAGAAGCAATTCAAGAATTCAGAATTCAGAAGCAAAATTCAGAAGAAGACGTAGAAGAAGAAATCAGAAGAATAATTCAGAAGCAAAGAAGAAGGAATCAGGAGAAAAAGAAACAGCAACAGTAAAAAACAGAAAGACGGTATGCTTACCTCTTCTTCCTCTTCTTCTAATCTGTCATTCGAGCAAACAAAATAAAATAAATAAAAAAGAAGAGCAACAACAGCAAATTTAAAAAAAAAATGATGCTTACCCGCTTGAGAGAGAGAGAGAGAGAGAGAGAGAGAGAGAGAGAGTTGGTTTAGTTTGGTTTGGGTGTCGGGTTTTAAGTTACATGGATCAGGTAATGTCCAAGTATGACCCGACTGGAAAAAATAAACCCAAACAGTTCAATACATATCAGGTTAAATTGGCCGATATCATATCTGCCAATGTATCAGTTTTAGACCGATATACGTTCCTATTTGCTAAATCATGGACCCGATTTTCAGTCGAATATGGCGTTTTTTGCTCAAAACGATAAATCGACCGATATCTCAAACACTGGTAGTGTATAGTAGGTAAATGTGCGAAAAAAATTTCAGTAAAGGATATTATAACAGGCTTTTGAATTATCTTTGTTTGTGGAGATATGAACCTTTTTCTCTCTTACCATTGTTGCCCTGATCATCCACCTTATTAGTTATTAGGTAGTAATGTCTCTTCATCTGTGGTTAAAATTTGCCTTGAGAATTCTCATTTCCTATTGAGACTGGGTGGTTGTTTATGAAACAAGCAAATGACTAAAGGCATTGACTGGTTATGCTGTTTGTTTCCCCACATTCTGGTGTCTGATCATTTACCTGCATTGTGGTTTATAGTGAAATTACGTGTGTAAATGCCTCTTCAGCTCTCACCAGATTCTTCCATCTCTCACTAAAGATCTCTTGAGTTTTGAAAATAGGTTATGACAAAGTGAGTGATGCGTGCATAAATTGTAGACGTGGTAAAAGCCAACTAAATTGTGGAGTGTTTATGCCCATGAAGCTCATTAAAACTTCAGTTGTATTCATGCAGATTCTTCCTGTTAATATCAAGAGTCTTGCTGGCAGTGTAGCAACCCTTGCCAATTGGTTGACATCATTTATAATCACAATGACTGCCAACTTGCTTCTGAGTTGGAGCAATGGAGGTTCCTCTCTCTCTCGCTCTCCATTATGCAATCACAATGGCTACCACACGCAAACTCAACATTTGTGTGCAGAAGTCATGTGAATTGTGTTTAATCTAATTTTGTTGCTCGGCTTTTGACAGGAACTTTTACCATTTACACGTTTGTAAGTGCTTTGACTCTCGTCTTTGTGATCATATGGGTGCCTGAAACTAAAGGAAGAACCCTTGAGGAAATACAATGGTCCTTCCGTTGAATCACCTTACAAAGTCGTGGTTTCTGAAGTTTAGCATAATTGAAGTGGTGGTCATCAAAGTTCCGTCTTTAGTGCGCCTGCAGATGTTAGTCGAGATCAGAAAATCCAGCTCATGGGTAAGTGTTATGTGCAATGCTGCTCTGCTGCTATAAGTTTAAACCATGACTTAGCTAGCCATGAGCTGTAATTATTGAGAGGCCTGCTGTGGTGCTTTTTGTAATATTTATCTTCTCGGTTCATTCAACTGGGGATCCCTCCTTGCACCAGAATTGTAAGGCCTCCGATAATAAGTTTATTTGTAAAATCATTCTTTTTGTAATCGCTATAAAACCTATCGACAGAGAATTGTTGTATTTAAAAGACATTGTTCAAGTAGTATCAGACATGAATTGTGAGTTTGAAAAGTTAAATTAGTGGATTGCTTTTGTTGTTGTTTGGGCTTCAAGACATCAAGGTTTCTCTGAGTGCATGTGGGGATGCACTGGTATAATAAGTGGACAAACGGCTTTACATTCTTTATGCTCCGTTAGTGCAGAACTCATGGCACGTTATAGTTGGTAATTCTGTGTTAATTTTTTAATCATACTTAATTTACTTAATTTTACAGAGAATTATGGGAGGTATTTATCTGGTGAATCATTATTCCAGTGCATAATGCTTATTCCCTTATTAATTAGTATCTGAAAACTAAGTTAATATTAGATGACTAATATATGTAAATTGCATTGTTTAAGTGTCATCAGACATGACAAAAAATTGCAGGAGATACTGTTAGGGACAAATTGTACAACATTGACTAGACTGTTTCACTGCCTTTCGCCTTCGGGTTCTGGATCACATAAAGGAGTTTCAAAACGGCTCAATCTTGGGCCGTTTACGCCGTGTGTATTTCATCAACCATTTCTTAAAAAAAATTCTAGAGGACTGTAATCGTATTTTTTCCAAACACATCTCTACTAAATATTTCTCTTCCGCATAATCGTATTTTTTTCTTCTACATAACCGAATACCCCATCTTTTATTCACATATATCCAAAACAAATTATAAGTAAAATAAATTAAATTTCTATAAATCTTAATATATATATATATATATATAATATATATATAATATATATATATATATATATATATATATATATATATATATATATATATAACAAATCTTAATTTAAAATTAAATACTTAAATAATTTTGGATAATATTAGAAAGAAGATACATGATTTATTAAATTTAAATATTTAAATAATATTTTGATAACATTAGAAAGAAGACATTGTTTTACGTGCAACGCACGTTGCTTTTACTAGTACTAATCAGGACTGTAATTTTCACATTCTAAATTCTATCATATTCTAATTCTCCATTCCTAAACCCTAATTCACATCCTCATTACCAAATTCCATTATTCAAGACCCTAATTCATCAAAGTTCCCCAGTCACAAATCCAAACATTCCATAAAAAAATCATAGAAATGATGGTGATTCTGCACACAATATGCAGGTCAAGGAACAGTTGCATACATAATTTGGGATGAGAGATCTTGGTCCTCTGTTATTTTATTTGTTTGGAGGTTGATCATTTTTAATTGCTATGGTTGGAAGAACTTTTTTTTTTTTTTCCTTCTAGAAATGAGTTTCTAGCTACCGTAGTAATAGAAATAGGGGAGATAGAAACCCCATTGGAGATGAGGCCCAGACTAACTGTTAATTCTGGTGGGATAATATCAGGGTTCCAAATTCCAGACCATATAAACTCAGATGTATATTAAGTACTTCTCATAACAACAACAATCTTTTTTTTGTTGACCTTGTAGTACTGTATATACAAAATCAATATTTGTTTCAAACAACAAACTGTCGACACACACAAAAATGAAATTGCATGATCATGTGTAAAATTAACTGCAGAGTAGTATACTGTTCAAACATATACTTAACGAATCGATCACTTTGTATGAATGATCATTCATTAATTCCTTGGCTTGCTGTTGATTAATCCTCCTGGTCCTGGAGAGCAGGTGGTTCTGCAGAGTGGACGCTGGCGAGGAATTCTTTGAGGCGACGGGTGTAAACGCAAGGGCGCTCCAGCTGAGCCAGGTGACCTGCCTTCCTTATCCCCACCACCACGCATTTCTCCCCTAATTGCCTGCATCGATCAATATTTCAAAAATACTCTCACATATAAGTAAGCATTTCTCGTCTCTTCTCTTGATCAATTAAATGTACGTGATCAAGCATTCATTCATTCATTTTTCGATCGTAGAATGAATTTATAACTTACTCTGACATCTTCTTTGCAAGCTCAAATTTGAATATATTGTCATTCTCACCCCAAAGCAGCAACACCCTCTGCCAATAAACCGAATTTTGTAGATTAACAAAGGGGGTTAGAACTTGGAAAAGGAATTAAGTTGATTGTATCATAGGCTTATATGTTGGAAAAGGAATTAAGGTGGGTACAACCATGTTAGTTTTGTCAGGAATCTTGACGAAGTCTTTGGTATCCCAAAAAAGTATACTAATTGCAATTGAGATGTTGGAAAAAAAGATACTTAGTTGTATATGTCTCGTGTTCAACTATAAAGTGCTACGCACCATATCCAATGATCGGAGAAGTTCGGGAGGAGTCGAACAATCGATACGGGGATGCCCACAACCAAAAGAATACTGGTAGAATGTTTGACGTATATTAGTAAGTGCATCAAAGTTTTCAATAAGTTTTGAGGGTCTAAAAAAATTCTTAAAGATACTAGTGTTGTACTACCAATATATTGGTAGGGTCGGAGTACGTTCATTTTGTGTACGGTTCAGATTATGGGAATGTTATTTCGACGGTCAATATTGCTCCTACCATAGGACTGGATTGAGGATCCTTTATAAGGACATCTCCTCTCAATGGCCTAGGGCTGGTGGGTTTGAGGTTTTAAGGATGATTTGCAAAGAAAAATTGTGGTCATGAAGAGAATTGGAATACGTAAAGAGAGGATTTCACATTACAATATGTGTGTAATTCTTGTAAAATTTTCTCTCTTGTTGATTCAATAAAATTATTCGTTTCCCTTATCCTGTGGACTAGGTCGAGTTTGTTTTGTTGCTATTTGTTCAGTTAATTTTATGTCCCGGTATGTATTCGCCATCCTAAGGTTATTGTTTGTGTCTCTTTTGCGTGTGTGCACAAGGGAGGTTCGGACATCCATTTAGAATTGGACTCCAAATCCCGACTTTTAACATTAAGGAATTATGATTTTCTTAGGACTTCTCAAGTGTACTTGCAGATTTGTTAGGTTCTTTTATCTTTTAGAATTGTACTAATGGAAAGTGAGGAAAAGGAAAGGAAAATGGAGATTGATCCCGTATAGACTTGATTTCTAAACGTTCATTTCCATTTCTTTTTCTCACTTCCCACCAAATCAGACATTTCCCGTCTTTGTGATTTCTTCGGATTTTCGATTGATTTGGAAGTTCATGAGTTTTGTTAGAGGATTCTTCCTTGTTAATTAATTGAACCAAACAATTCTAATGGCAACCATTTATGTATCGATAAAAAAGTAGGTATTGCACCTGGTTTAAGTTGGGCACTTTGGCATCCTTATTGCTGATCACTAACCCATCTAGTAGCTCTGCTCTCTCCTTTCTGTTGTTGAACATCACCTGTTCACCATAACCAAAGTGTCGGACACATATTGGACACTACACAGGCATTCCAAATCCACTAGGACACGGTAGTACTTTTAAATGTCACGAAATATATATATGACAAATACCTTGAGGAAATCCCTGTGTAGGAAGTCCGGGAACCACAGCTTCCTGTAGGTGGCGACCGACAGGAGGGCTTTGAGGCCCTTAACGGACTCCGGCAGGAGAAGGTCCGACGTCGTGTCGAACCCGAGCCTCCCATGGTCGCAGCGCTCACCGCGTCGGTCATGGCGATGACCGACCCCGATACGACCAGGGAGTGCACCGAGTCCGGCCTCGACTCCGCCATCTTGAACGCGATCATCCCCCCGTAGCTGAACCCCACCACGGTGTACTTGTGCACCCCCAGCTCGTCGAGCGCCCTCATCAAGCACTCCGCCTGGAACGCCGGGGACCTGTCCCCGCTCCGCGTCGTCGACCCCCCGAAGAAGAGGAGGTCGGGGACGTAGACCGAGTACTTGGACGTCAGCTTCCCCACCTGGAATTGCCACGTCACGATCCCTTCTGCTGCGAAGCCATGCACAAGAACGACCGCGGGCTTTTCGTGACCCTTTCTTCTTCTTCTTCTTCTTCGAAGTGTGTCGTCGTCGTGTCGTTGTCGTTGCGGCTGACCGGAACAACTTCGTGATGGGTCTGGTTCTTCTTCTTCTTCTCCTTGGGGACCCAGAAGGTCATGGTGGTGCCGGCGGGCTCGATATCGACGGTCTGCTGGCGAAGGCCGGACATCTTCATTAGGCCATGCAAGAGAGGCTTCTGTGCTTCGACCCAGTTCACCATCTTTTCTTCCTTCCCTCTCGGCTTGATTTCTAGCTATGTGACCTAATATATAAGAGGAAGTAGAAGTTGGTTGTTATGAGTAGTTGTCATATTATTCTTATGTATACGTGCTTTTAAATTCTACATAAATTGTGCACGATCGATCAGTTGGATGAAGCCAAGAATTAGTTGAGTTTTCTTGCAACAGATCAACCACTCGACTCTGTGTGATGATGCAGTCTTTATGTTAGCCTCGTGGTATATATAATATATATATATATATATATTTTGAGTTTGATCAACTGTGCTGCCTACTTGAACCAACCCATATATATATTCCTTTCTTCTAGGAATCTTGTGTGTTGAACTCTATACAGAAAATTTGCTGCAGAGATAAAATATTATTAAATATTTGCTAGAAGATGATAAAAAGTTTGGAAAATAGCTATAAAATATGTTCAGCCAGACGGTCCGGCAGAAATTGAACATCTGTGGAGTTGGCTGGGTTGGGTGGAAGAGGGTTAGAGTTTATTGGTTTATCGGTTTGGGTGTTTTGTTTTTGGTTTTTTTGGGTAGAGTTTGGTTCAATGGTTTTTTTTTCTAGCGAGTTGGTTTAATTATTTTTGGGTGGAGTTGGGTGATGTTGGTTATTTTTTTTGGTTGTTTTTTTTGGGGTTTGGTTTTTTTTTTTTGGAGTTGGGTGATGTTTGGTTTGCAGTTGGGTTGAGTGGGCTAGTTGAATTTCTCCCAACGTTACAATACCAACGGTAAAATTGCAACGTTCCAATTCCAACGGCTATATTATACCACATTCATATGCATAAGTATCAAACCCAGTAATCTCTTCTTCTCTAAAATTTTCTCATTTCCTTTACAATACTTTCATTTAGTAAGAAGCTCATCACATCTACTTCCTTGAAAGCTGAAGTTCCTCTCATCCTACCACAATTTCAAAGCTCTTCTTGTCAGCATGGATCAAAATCTAACAATACTATGCTCGCTTGGAGGTGTACTAAACGGGTTAGCTTATGAAGGGTTTAACTCAAGTTCTTTTAATTGATGAAATATTTCGTTTCTTAGTTTACATAATCTAATTATTGATCAATATTCTATCGATTATGAATTTATATTAGTACATATTTTCGTATCTAATTGTATAAATGTAGATAGTGAACAAGCATGGAAATTTATTCTTGAAGTTAACGCACAATCACCGTATATTAGTGTTAGGATTAGTCCTAGGATTTAGTCCATCGAATTTTGGTGTTTTCTTTCCCTATCTATTTTCCTCACTTTTCTTGTATTGCCAATGTTTTCTTTGAGAAGAAGATCAAAAAAAATCATATCCAACAATTTAAAGGAGTATATCAAAAAAAATGTTTCATTCAGACAATGGGATAACTTGTGAAAATTCAAATTGTCTTGCAACATACAGAACATAGTAGATGATGGAATAAATTTTCACTTCTTCCAAGTTACAACTTACAACACATATGCAATCAAACTAATGAAATTGAGAGGATAGTTCATTGGAATAATAATAATAATATGATATCCTAAATATATGAATAATAATAAGAGGATAGTTACAACTTACAACAGCATATGATAAATAATAATAAGAGGATAGTTACAACTTACAATAGCATAAGAGTTGCTTCTAATTCTTCTCTTCTTCTTTTCCTTCTTCTTCTTCCCGCTGCTTCTAATTCTTCTTCTCCTTCTCCTTCTTCTCTCTTCCCGCTCTACTACTTCTTCTGTGATTCCCCTCAACTCCTCTTCATATAACTCCCCCCTAACTCCCAACCACCATATTAACTCCCCCCAACAACCGGCCTATATCCCCCCAACTCCCAACCACCGCCCAACCACACAGCCGAACCCGCGAACCGTTGGCCGGCCGAGCCGTGCTCTATTTCCGCAGGACGGTCCGGCGGAAATTGGACTTCGCCCAATTTCCGCCGGACGGTCTGGTGGAAATTGAGCATGGCTCAATTCCGTCAGGTCTGTCGTCCTCTATCGGCCTACCTAATTTCCAAAACTTCTATTCCTACCACTAATTTTCTCTAACTTTTTATCTCTACAGTAAAATTTTCGAACTCTATATATTGACTTGTGTCACACCCCGCTCCCGTAGGAGCGATCGTCCTCGCTAAGGCGTGATGCCGTACGAGCCTAGATTGCGCTCGCGCAAGGCAGTTCCATAATGGCCGATTACATCGGCTGCGACGGGGTCGTCGCACAGAAGTCCCAAGCAGATATATTGAATACGCAGCAAAAATTTAGAACAAGCACACATGAACACAAGTCATTCAAAAAGAAACTCTTTTATTGATATTGAATACAAGATTACATTTGTGGACGCAAGGCCAAATTACAAGTCTCTCGTGCTCACTTTTCTCTCATTTACAATTCACTCTGCTCTCTCATCTCTCGATACAATTGCTTGCGCCAGCGGAAGCTTCGGAAGGCGATGTCCATACATTATGTCCTGTATAAGTCTTCAATCAACACGGCCGCACGCTTCGAATCGCCAAGGAACTCTGTGCCTCGACGCATCCAAGCGAGCTCCGCGCCACGAGCTTCTACATGTGCCTGCACATAAACACTGTGTGGGTGTCATACTAACTGTACTGGTGGAGTGAGCTTCTCGTCCACCCATACATAACCGACATGTTCATTTACTTTGTGCAGCTTAAACCCTTTCGATTGTCTTTCTAGTCTTTCCTTAGAATCAGTTTTAAGACTTGACGTCTAACCAACTCGACGTGCAACGACAGAGTCGTGCTGCAATACGTGTATTTCGATCGAGGCAGTGCCTCATCGCCTAGGACTTGACCAAACTTCAACTCCGGGCGGCAGGGTCGTGCCACATTCTATTCGCAACTTAGACATATTCAGGACAATGCTATGCCGAGGAGCAACTTACGCGAACTTGGCCGTGCCAAGACCTTTGTTTAAAACTCAAGCGCCTCTCGACCAATCCTCGTGCCAACGATTCAAGTGCCAAGGACGGCAATGGGACGACTCGTGCAGGCCGTGCCGCTAGACTTGATTCGTGCCTTAAGAACTGCTTAGACTTGTACATGCTTCAAGATTGAGGGCGTGCCTCGTAACTTATCAAGACTTATCCTGCTACTGCCTTGCGGCCTTCCTGTTTAACTCATTTGTTAACTTAGACAAGACTTATGAACCGTAGTGACGAATCCATGAACATTTCGACACCATCTAACGTGCCAAGCACGGTGCCTATGCTGCAGCCCAGTCTTAGGCCCAGACATTGTATTACAGACTAGACCAGCATTCAAGTTCTAGACTCAATCCAAAGGCATACACGCGGTGTGCCGCTATCTGTCGACACATCTACATGAGGAGGTCACTAGCAATTTTAAGCTATCTTGGACATGGCTCGTGGGATATCGGCCTGTACCAACACGGGTAGCTAGCCCGGTGGGGTCGAACTCTCCCATGCGGTCGTCCAGCATCCTACTTTGAGCCACACTCGCTTCTCCCGAGCCGAATGATCCCCCGCCCCGGTGATCACTCGAGAAGACTACACCTTGTCGACAAGTTGTCCAATGACCATGCATACTCGATCTATCCAGTCTATCCAGTCCTTTCTCAACATGACCATGCATTCCTTCTTCTATCGAGACTCAACGAGACTCCCAAGCCGCGGGACCGATCTCGTGTGCGGGACATATCAGTTAGCGAGACTCCCAAGTAGCGGGACCGATCTCGGCGACAACAAGTCGCGTGGACTTCCTTTGATCGTGGCAAGCTTTTCACTAAACCGACCGTAGCTCGTGCCTTAGACAGACCCGATTCTCTAGGCGACGCTAACGCTCAAGTCATATACTTTACACGACGAGCCTTGTTCTCAAGGGACTACGCGACTTGACAACCGCAGCTAGAGCGGGACAGTGCTAGAAATGACTTCGATAGCCCAGCACAACTCTTGTCTAACTTATTCGGGCAACGACTCGACGAGCAAAGGCTACGTCGAGCTTCGCATCGAGGGAACGTGCTAGGCACGGGGTCGACTTGGACAACCAACTTTTCGGGTGCCTAGACTTAAGCCAACGAGCCGTGCGAGACGACTTAACTTACGGGACGTGCGAAGGCTATGCCAAGCCTTGCGGGACAGGACCGTGCATGCTTTGTTAGGCATACATGCGGCGACGCCTATGACTTAGGCTAATTCGAGTGTCGGGACAAATCGACGGGACCGTGCATGCTTTACCAAGCATTCACGCAGGCGACGCCTATGACTTAGGCTATTTCAAGTGTCGGGGCAACTTAGCAACTTAAGCCAACTTCCTTCCCCAAGCCACGGGATCGAAGGATTGAGTGTCATTTAAAAGCACGCTGAGCCGACTTCTATGAAGACCGTGGAACCATTTTCCATGTTCTAAGACATTTCGACCCGACGGGATTATTCCCTTAGCTATGTTGGTGCGTAACTTTTAGATTAGCCTACCAGTGCAAGTTGAAAACATGCGCGTTATTAAGTGAAGGCTAAGATGAGGCAAGTTCACCGAAACTATCCCACCTGTGCGAGGAGTCGCCTCGGACGAGCGAGCCTTCGAGCAGCCGTTGCAAGGCTAAGTTCCAACGCCGTCGACGTTTCGATTTCTCCGATTGACTTTGCGAGACGGGGCACTACAACTTGTTCTTTTCTTACCATCAGTATTGTCAACAGGTGAGACTGATAGGGTTTGAGTGTGGACACCAGGTGAGATGATAGGGTTCGAGTCCAATCAGTATTGTCGACAGACGGTTCGACCTAGTCCGATCGTTTTTTTTTAAGAATTGTCGGATGTTTTTTTTTAAGAACTGAGTTTAACCGGTGAACCGGCCGAACCAAGTTTAAGCACTCATACGATCTGATCTAAAGGAGGAAAATGGGTTCGACTCTCGCAACTATCTTTAGAACAGAAAATTTACTGTAGGGTACTGAAGTTTAACGAAATTGGCTGGAGAGTAACATCTTCAGAAATTTTTTAAGCATAGGTCCATTCCGCCAGGCTGACTGGTAGAATTTGCGCGGGTGGAGGGGGGGGTGGATTTAACGGGTTGGCAGAAAAAATTAATAGCGTTGGCATCCTCCACCTTATGAAAAAATACATCATCAGCCGTTGGACTCTCTCTCTCACACACACACACCACACAAATTTGTCAGACGGTTTGACAAAAATTGGACGAATCTAATTTTGTCGGTCGGTCTGACGGAAAAGACCTCTCCTTCTATTTTTATTTTTTTTCTAAAGTGCTACCCTTCCTCCAATTTCGCTAAACTTCAGCACCCTAAAGTAGGGGTGAGCATTCGGTTTATTCGGTTTAAACCGAACCGAATAACCCAAAACCGAATTGGACCGAAACCGAATAAGCAAAACCGAAACCGAACCGAATTGGCCCAAAACCGAATCAAACCGAACCGAATTAAATCGGTTCGATTTTCGGTTATTCGGTTTTATCATATTTTTGATTTTTTTGAGCTTTTTTGTTAATATATATAGTAACTAAATATACATAGACATTTAGTATATACCTATATATATTTAGTATATACCTATATATAATACTTATATATATACTACACACACACACATACACATATATATATAAATTAATTAATTAAATTTTCTTATTCGGTTTTCGGTTTTGGACCGAAACCGAAACCCAAAAAAAATCGAAACCGAATAAGAAAATTTAATATTTTCAAAACCGAAGCCGAACCGAATTTTTTTAAAACCGAACCAAACCTCTTAGTCGGTTCGGTTCGGTTCGATTTTCGGTCTAAAACCGAATAATGCTCACCCCTACCCTAAAGCAAATTTTCTGGTCTTTAAAATGCAGTTGGATGTGCAAGTAATAATAATAAAGAAAACTAAAACTAGGCCTATTCCCTCTGAGAACTTCCCCTTTGTAGCCATTTTACATCCGTCATGGGAGAAGTAGAAGAAGTAGTCAAAGAAACCCCTCGTCGTCGTCCGACGACCATCTCCACTACAATCCCCTTCCGCCCCCGTAAGCTCCGCAAACTCACCAACACCACCACCAGCAGCAACAAAAATGACCTAGCCCTAACCCCTCCCCGTCCTCCTCCTCCCCGTCCCCTGACCTCCCAGGCGAGATCGCCGCCGCCATCGACCACCTCCGCCTCTCCGACCCCTCCTAACCCCCGTCATCGCCGCCCACGAGCCCCCTTCCTTCCCCGTCCCGCTCCCCCGTTCCACTCCCTCGCGCGCTCCATCCTCTACCAGCAGCTCTCCCGAAAGCCGCCTCCACCATCTACACCCGCTTCCTCTCCCTCTGCTCCTCCATCTCCGTCTCCCCTCCTCCGTCCTCTCCTCTCCCCGCAAGCCCTCCGCGCCGCCGGCGTCTCCGCCCGCAAGGCCTCCTACCTCCACGACCTCGCCCTCAAGTTCCACTCCGACGTCCTCTCCGAAGACAAAATCCTCGCCTCCTCTGACGAAGGATCCCTCATGTCAGCGCTCACCGCGGTCCGCGGCATCGGGCCGTGGTCGGTGCACATGTTCATGATCTTCTCCCTGCACCGCCCCGACGTGCTCCCCGTCGGGGACCTCGGGGTGAGAAAGGGGGTGCGGATGCTGTACGGGTTGGACAAGGTCCCCATGGCGGCGGAGATGGAGGCGCTTTGCGAGAGCTGGAGGCCCTATAGGTCGGTCGGTGCCTGGTACATGTGGAGGCTAGCAGAGTCCACACTTTCTCGCCCGGGGTGAATCAACCAACCATGTCTGTCTACTTATTTGCTTGCTTCATCATTTGCTTATTATTGATAGGGCTTTCAAAAGAATTCAAATCGTTGATGGCGAACCTCTTATTTTTCTCAATTTTGGCATCCCAATTTTATAAATTGCTCTTTTGAATCACATTTCATCAAGTTTGAAGTACATTAGGATCACTTCAAAAGAATACCTTGCAATACAAGTGTTTAAATTGCGTTTTTGTACTACAAATTATACCTCTCGGCCCTCGTTGCACGATCTTTTGAAGTGGATTCGATGTACTTCAAAATTGATGGAATGTGTTTCAAAAGATTAATTTATAAAGTTGGGATGCCAAAATCGAGCAATGAAAAGTTAAAGTGCCAAAATGTCTATAGTTGGAGTGACATTAGGATAATTTAGCCGCATTGACAATATTGTACACACTTATACCCCCACTCAGCACCTCAATCGACATCCAAACCAACACTCATTCCAAACACATAACCAGATAAAACCACACAGACAAGCTGGTTTAAAATTACTGGCCAAGTGGGCATTTCTACTAAGAAATGTATAGATGCATACTGTCTGTCCAAAAAAAAAAAAAATACTAACTTATGTGTACCTTAACTAACGCCGACATCAAGTTGGGCTGGCGGCGCAACTTGTTGCCCGCTTGCCATCTATGTCGGTGTAATCTTTCTCTCTTTTCAAATCAAATCGCAACAAACGGATGTTTAGTTCTTTATCTTACGAGGGAGTCGCTTTGACACAAGGATGTGGATCGAACTCGTCTGGTTCTTGCGGTCAGCGAGGAGAGGTATAACCTCCTTGGCTAGGCGGACGATATCGTGATCGAACCGCGGGGGAGGCATGGACAGTGGGCCCAAATGGCATGCAACGCAGCGTGCACAAAGTCCCGTACATTATGATGGTCATCTCAAAAAAAAACACGAGGATGTGGTTTTGAGTGTCCAATTCAGCCTTTCCACCAATGGAAACAAGGGGCTGTACTTCTGTGATCTGACCCTGACCAAACCCTACGTTAGACGGTCTCGTAATCTCGGTTGCAGTATGAATGGAGGTTTCAGATAAGGTATAAAATTCTCAAATCTCATTACATAGCAATTATGTTGCTGTATACATCTATAATATAAAGCACAGTGAATTTTTGGTCCGACCCATGTGCTTTGGTTCAACGATGATGAAATGACTAAATTGCCCCTCTCTATAAGAGAGGAGGTCCCATGTTGGGTGCGGAGCAACCGGTTGTTCCAACGGCACCCCCGCCTTCAGCTCCTCTTGTACCGCCCCTCCCTCTGTTGCTCAGCTCTATCCTCGCCCACGCTGTCATCGTCGGCCTCTTCCGCAACCCCTTCGTCGCAAGCAGCCTCCTCCACCGCGCCGCCAACGCCGACCCTTCCTTCGCCGCCTCTCTCTTCTCCGCCATGACCAACCCCAACCCCTTCTCCTTTAACACCGCCATCGGCATCTCTCTCCATCAACTCCCAAATGCTCCGCCGTCACGTCCCTCCCGACTCCCACACCTTCTCTTCCTTGCTCAACACCACCACCGCCGCCGCCGCCACCAGGTCGCTCCATGCACACGTCATCCTCCTCGGATTTCGGCCCGACCCTTCGTGCAGACCGTCCTGCTCACCGCCTACTCCCGACGCGGCTCCGTCGACCACGTCCTGGGGTGTTCGACGGAATGCCGCACAGGGACGTCGTCTCCTGGACCGCCGCCGTCTCGGGCCGCCGCCCTCGGACGTCCCGCGACGTCCCGTGCGTCTTCGCCTCCATGAGGCCCCACGCCGTCCCGAACGCCGCCACCGTGGTCTTTGCCGTGTCCGCCTCCGCCGGACTTGGGTCCCTGTCGCTGGCCCGGTGCCTCCATTCCTTCGCCGCCTCCTCTTCTCCCATGACCAACCCTAACCCTTCTCCTTCAACACCGCCATCGCCATCTCCGTCGACCCACTCTCCATCTACTCCCAAATGCTCCGCCGCTGCGTCCCTCCCGACTCCCACACCTTCTCTTCCTTGCTCAACACCACCACCCCGCCGCGCCGCCGCCACCAGGTCGCTCCACGCACACGCCTCCTCGGATTTCGACCCGACCTCTTCGTTTAGACCGTCCTGCTCACCGCCTACTCCCGACGCGGCTCCGCCGACCACGTCCTGCGGATGTTCGACGGAATGCCGCACAGGGACGTCGTCTCCTGGACCGCCGTCGTCTCGGGCCTCGCCGCCCTCGGACGACCCGCGGCGG
This sequence comes from Iris pallida, assembly GCA_029216955.1. Lineage (NCBI taxonomy): Eukaryota > Viridiplantae > Streptophyta > Magnoliopsida > Asparagales > Iridaceae > Iris > Iris pallida. The sequence continues at coordinate 23,849 of JANAVB010014281.1, forward strand.
CCCTGCGTGTCTTCGCCTCCATGAGGCCCAGCGCCGCCTCGAACGCCGCCACCGTGGTCTTTGCCGTGTCCGCCTCCGCGGGATCGCGTCCCTGGCGCTGAACCGGTGCCTGCACGCCTACGTCGAGAAGGCCGGGTTCGGAGGTCGCATCTCCGTCCGAAACTCCCTAGCGCTGGCCGGGTGCATGCATGCCTACGTCGAGAAGGTCGGGTTCGTGTCCGTGCCATTATGGCACGGGTTATCCACTAGTATATATGAAACAAACATGGGGACATGAATAAGACACTATTTTGAAATGTCCTGATGTATTTGGAATGCCCCTTCATGGCCTGATATTATTTGGTGTGTACACGGTGCGGGTTCCTATCCGGTTGTCTTAATTTCGGAAAATTTCATCGAGAGGGAAGATGTTTATGTTATTCGCGTGAAAGAGAAAAAGTTTAGGGAAAATGCGGATAAAGGGAACTGGCGCCAGTTACACTGGCGCCGAATTTTTTTTTCGTTTTTTTTAAATCTGGCGCCAGTTCCACTGGCGCCGAACCTATTATAAAAAAAAAATCTTGGCGCCAGTTGCACTGGCGCCGGACTTTGGGTGGGGGCTTGGGTGTGTGTGGGGAGTTGGCTGTGGGGATTTCTTTGTTTCATTTGTTTTTTTTTTTTTTTTTTGCTTCATTTTTGTTTGCTTCGTTTTTTTTTTTTTGCTTCTCTCTCTCCATGGTTCCCATAGTGCATCACTTCTCTACTCATTTCTCCTTCACCACCAAGCCAAAATCATCAGCAACACTAGCAGGAGGAAAAGAAAAGCTAAAAAGAAAGAAAAGCTAGCTTCTTCCCAAGCTTTTCTCTCTCACCATTAATAGCGCTCACGCCATTCATTCCTCATTGGTCCCTTACGCTTTGGAAGCAAGAGCTAGCAGCAATGGAGTTTCGGCTAGCTCTGTTCTCGAAGATGCTCCTCTCGTCATGCCGTCCCTCCTCGACCGGCCGACTTCCTCGCGCTGCAGTCGATCCGCAAGTCCCTCTCCGACCTTCCGGGCTCCAGCTTCTTCCAGTGCTGGGACTTCACCTCCGACCCATGCGCCTTTCCGGATATGTTCTGCTCCTCGGACTGCGTCGTCGCGCTCTTTGGCGACCCCCACGCCGGCTCCCCGGGCCTCACCGGCCGTCTCCTGAAGGCTGATTAGAAAAAAAAAATGAAGCAAAAAAAAAAAAAAAAAAATGAAACAAAAGAAAACCACACAGCCAACTCCCCACACAAACCCAAGCCCCCACCCAAAAGTCCGGCGCCAGTGCAACTGGCGCCAAGATTTTTTTTTTTTATATAGGTTCGGCGCCAGTGGAACTGGCGCCAGGTTTAAAAAAAGAGAAAAAACGCCAGTTCCCTTTATCCGCATTTTTTCTAAACTTTTCCTCTTTTACGCGAATAACAAACATCTTCCCTCTCGATGAAATTTTCCGTCTTAATTTCACTTCAATATTGTGCCTCAGATCTAGGCCCACATAGTAAAGGGAAAAAATGCATGGGTCCAAGCCCAATCACATATGAAATAAAATAGGAAAAAGAGTACGCAGCTACCTAATTTGGCTTACTCATTCTCTTTTTATCCTCCAAATTGACTCTTCTCACTTCTTAAGCTCTAATTCTGCCGATGAGAGTGTGAGTTGGTGACAACTTATATAGTAAGCCTCTCTCTCTCTCTCTCTCTCTCTCTCTCAATCTAACACCATAATATTACATCAATGTCCTTAATGTACTCCAAAAGTCTCACTCTTCTCTGGGCAACACCCAAGATCCAACAAATTTCCCTTCGGGCCCTACTCATCAAGATGCTGCTATGCGCAAAGAAATTGTAATTGAGAATTCAGCTTGTGTGTGTAGGTGTTAACATTATCAATATCATTGAAACAACATGAGAATTGAGACCAATGAACAAAATCCAAAATATTACTCAAGTTGAAATAGAAGATTAGACCCCCACACAATCACACCATAACACTCTCTTGATCACAAACTATAGGTTTGCCTGTCTACACTCCCCAAAGTATTTACCTCGAGGCTCCATCACTCTGCCTTGAGGCCTAAGCCTAGGCATTTCGGGACTTTGTTGTCTCACGTCACCTTGTGTGTTGTATTCATGTAAAGCTAGTGTGTTAATGTAGCGGTTCAGGAGGGGGATATGGTACTTTGTTCAATTTTGTGTATGTTGGATGTCATCAGTTTTTTTTTCCTACAATGAATATCAATAAATTTAATAATTATAAATTATATATACTAAATGTGTAAAGTGTACCTTCCAAGTGTTTTTTTTCACTAGATAGCCTTGTAACCTTGTTTTAGTATTTATATTGCTCTTCCAAGTGTTTTTTTACTGATTTTTCATGTAATCCTTGTGTTCTCTGCCTAGTTTCTATCTTCACTTTCTCTACAAAAGCCAGTCTTGTGGTTGTGAGTTCCTGTCAGAGCGAGATTCTTGGGATTGGGAATAGATTCCGAATTAGTCCAAACATTTTTGCCATTGTCCTCAAAATGTTTGTGTAGCATCTACTATATTAGGACTTAGGAGATTGTCCAATGGACATGAAGAACTTGCTTATTTGATTTTGGCGATATATAAGCCTGTTGTTGAAGATAAGAGTACATATAAGCCAGTTATTGAAGATAAGAGCACATCAAAGCCACATATGAAGAGGTGTAATGGTGTCGTGATCACTGAAACAGACACCTTAGACTGAAATTAGGACTGGCTAGTACACAAAAATGTATCCTTTAGGAGGGGAGAGCATCCATCTTGAAATGGTTCAGGCATGGGGTCATTATATTTCTGTTAAACAAAGGTCTTTTTGCAAATACATCAAATCTCTTAACCTGTATGATGCCTTTCCGTAGAGGTTGGTCAAGTTTAATTATGGTGGTTTCTTTTGCAGTACATTTGAAGGAACAGGCTCAGGCTCATCATTAATTTGGACTTGGGAAGAGATACTTTTCGATGCAAGTATGAATGCAGAGAACCGGTTGAAATATTACGGTAAAAGACATGTATGATGTGCACGCCACGGGTTTTGTAAAGCCAAGTTTTGAAAGTTGTATCGTTCGGGGGTTCGGCGCAAGCATTTGCTGCTTAATCATGCATGGTGTTCCTGTGGTGTAGTTCTGAGATTGTTTTTGTAATCTCAGTTGTATGAAAATTTTATGTCAAGTTGCAATAGTGATTATGGGATGTTGTTCATTTGTATTCATCAAGAACACTGACAATCTTAGTGTTCTTGTATTTTTTTATATCTAACAAAGGAACTGCTAGGTGTTGGCTTCCCCCTTTGTGTTGAATTGGATGATAATTGTGTGGCTTCTTGTATGATGTTGAAGGGAAACATGTACATGATAATAAAATTCTTCAGGATGTTAGGCTAATGAAATGAAGATAAAAGAATTTGCAGGATACTCTTTGGAATGATATTTGTTCCATGGTCAATTTTTCCAGTGATGTTACTGGAACATAGTGTTTGTGATGCTGCATAATTGTACTCAGCAGTGCTGTTGTTTCTTCTTGACTCCTTGTGCATGAAGATGAGCCCTTTTGCTGACACAGCTTCAAGTGCCTACTATAGATGCTGTGAAATGTAGCAATGTTCAAAGACATACAATCGGATGGTTCCAATAGTGCTTTGTGTGGTATGCAGCTCGGAAATGCTAGTGTAACATAGTTCAATTGTTGGGCGCTATATCAGAAACATGTCATCCATTTATGACAAGATCGGCCCCTTGTTAGCAATTCGGCAAACGGAAAAAATTCGGGACGGCAAAAGTACGAGTATAAATCGGCTCAATGCAAATAAATACGTTCAAAATTCGGTAAAATATTCGAAAAATAAAAATATTGAGGTTACAAACTTCACATTCTTAAATATGTTATCAAATTTGATTAACTAAACAGGTTCCCTGTACGTTTTTTATGCCAAATTTTTCAATAATTTATACAGAACACATTTAAAATTTTGCATGCTTAAAATTTACGTACTGATTTGGATCTGTCAAAAGTACGCAAGTATTATACGTTTATGAAAGATATGGAAAAATTCGCGTATAATACGAGTTTTATTCGGATGATTGCTAACAAGGGATCGGCCTGCCTCTTCGAATCCGCTCCGTGACCCTCCACTGCAGCCATTTCCTTCATTGTGTCGCCGATCTCTCTCTCTCTCTCTGGGCAACCTTCGATTCATGAGTCTGATTAAGAAGGGCACTGAATTGATGCTGATCCGTGCTAGCAAAGTAGCAACCATGGCAAATAATATTCGTCAAACAATTCTGGTACATTGAGCTAGTTGCGCAGAGGAGGATGAGATAGTAGAGATGGTGAATTCTAAGGCGGAGGGAAGGGTGTTAAAGGTTAACGTATGATATTGACAGTGCTCGCTTTCCATAGCTCCAGCTTGGATCGTTTCTGAGCACGTACAAATTGTGCGATTGGACAAACCCAAAAATTGAAAGACCCCCCAAAAATAACTTTTATCTATTACTAATGTAAAGTTAGATCACAAGTTACCATGTAAGCTATAAGATGGTCCAAAATCGTATTGCCAACACAATGGGTAGCAAATTGCAACATATTAGAAACTCCCAGAGGAGAAAGCGAAAATAGATTGTATATTATATATATAATTATATTATATATATATATATAATATATTATATATATCTATATATATATATATATAGAAGACATTTAATTGCAATTTAGATGACAAGTTACCACCCTTCGAAGACCTAAGGATCTTAATGAATATCTAACACAAATAATGATGGATATGATCCTCGTGACAAACAAAAGTTAAGTAGGAATTATTACATGTTAATATTTTATGAAGAGCTAAACAACTAGAGATGATACTATTATAATGAAGAGGATTAAATGTTAAGTAGGAAATGATTACATTTTAATATTTTATGAAGAGGCTAAACAACTAGAGATGACTAATTATAATGAAGAGATTGAAGAGGATAAATGTTAAGTAGGAAATGATTACATTTTAATATTTTATGAAGAGCTAAACAACTAAAGATGATACTAATTATAATTAAGAGGATGCTTCAATTTTAGTGGGTACTGATTTTAGAGAAAAAAAACCAATTAGTCATTATAATTTACTTGTTGGGATATGATAACTTTTGTTACTCTGGTTGCAATAAAAAATAGAAAATCAAAGTACAATATGTTTTTCATATTTATTACGGAAAATTTTACACATGAGGATAAACTTTCGTGTATTACGCAAAAGGGGATAACTTAAAGAAATAACGAAAGAAATGACATACAACATTAAAGATGTCGCCGCACACATAACACGACCTTGGTGACATTTGTGATGGCGCCAAGGGCCCCCCTCCCCCTTGGCGCCATCACTAATGTCGCCAAACTTTGAATTTTTTTTTTTACCGAGAGAGAGAGAGAGAGATGATTTATTATAGATTTATCTAATATCTTAACTTTTTAATTTTAACTACTTGATAAGTATCTATATAAATTCTTATTTAAACTATCTTTCAACAATATTATAGATTTTTTAATTTTTATAGAAACTTGTCACGAAATTACAAGAAACAATGTATATATATATATATATATATATATATATATATATATATATATATATATATATATATATATATATATCACATAATTTCTTGTAATCCGTGACAAGTTTCTATATATTAAATTTTTTTATAGAACTTGTCACAGAATTACAAGAAACTATGTGATATATATAATATATATATTATATATATAATATTATATATATATATATATATATTAGAAACTTGTCACGGGGATTTTTTTTAATAAAACTATAATAGTTTCTAATACCAAAAGCCTCCTTAAATTTATAAGAAACTATTATAATTTTTTATAAGAAATTATTAGAAACTATATACCAGAAGCCATCACGAAATACACCACACATCGTTGCACATATATAGATACATTTTAAATATCTTAAATCTCTCTCCTCTCTCCTTTGTAAAAAAAAAAATTACAAAGTCTGGGGACATTAGTGATAGCGCCCCCGGGGGGGGGGGGGGGGGGGGGGGGGTGGGGGGGGGGGGGGGGGGTTGACGCCATCACAAATGTCGTCAAGGTTGCGTCATGTGTGCGACGACATCTAATGTCGTATCGTCCTCTCTTTCGTTACTTTTCTAAAGTTATCCGCTTTTGCGTAAATACACTAAAGTTTATCCCTGTTTAAAATTTTCCGTATTTATTATGTTGCTAAATGTGGGGTAAAATTCAAGAGCTATTTAAGAGAGAAGAAGTATATAGTTTAAAGTATCAAATATTCCTCTCCTTTTTTTGCAAATATCAAATATACGTTTATAGAAGAGTATAAATTGAAAATTGGAGTAGGTACACTACAATGTAGCTAGGGGTTGGACTGGAGATTCAAAATTATATAATGAACATGTTCTCCAATTTGTTGCACTTGAAAAAAGTACATTGGGGCACAGTGAAAATCATTTTCAGTGGACTTCAAAGACAAATACATAGGAGGATCTGTCAGTTGGCATGAGGTTGGTGCTAGAATTTGCTATTTCAAAATAATTCATATTACTTACAAACATTTATTTAATTTTAGGGTCTCATACACCATTTGAAATTTGTCTATATATCTCAATTTCGTCCAAACAAAATACGTAGGTCTCATGACTTCGACTGAGCATCCAAAATGAAAACATAAACGTAAATTTTAAATATTATATATATCCTAAAACTAAATATAATATTCGAATATTGTAAGACCTAAACGAGATCTAACGGTCAAACCAAATTAATCGTTGAACGAGATCTGTAGGACAATATGGAGACCCTAAATGCAAAATTCTAATATTATGCAAAATCTGAAGTTGTAAGCATTTTAGAATTTTTCTACAAAATCACCAATAATAGTGACTATGAAACATGGAATGCTAATTGGCAATTAGGACCCATCTTTTCTTTTCTTTCTGCAGGATAACTTTTACTAAAGATTTCATTTCCTTCGATATATATACAACAAAAGCTACGAATTTGCTATATGATGAGATTGCAATAGTCTCGAAAATTTAACAAAATAAAATAAAATAAGGATCTGCTTGGATTGAGGGAAAAAAAAAAAAAGTAAAGTCAAGTGGGGTTAAATGAGGGGGAGTTAAGTGAGGGGAGTAGAATCAATACATAGAACTTTTTGGATTGGAGGAAGAGTTAAGTGAGGGAGGATATTTAAAACTCTTGCTTGAATTGAGGTTTTGAGTGAGAAGAGAATTAATAAGTATGATAGTTACCAAAATAACCTTATTACATATGTCATAAAATTAAATTTGATTGAAATTTTAATTATAACTTGTCAAAATATCTTCACAAATTAGGAAGGTACGGAACAATGTTGAAAAAAAAAATGAAAAAAAAATTATGATATTTTATAAACGAATGGGGTATTTATAACTTTTTAAACAAAATTTCTCAATCACCCTCCTTGACCCCCCGATTTGAGGATTTAAAAAAAACAAAAATAGGATAATAAACCCTCACTTGATCCTATATAACTCTTCCTCCTAAACTCCACCCTCAAACCAAGCATAGAAATTCAAAGGGATGACATTTCATGGTGAAGATAAATTAAGGAGTGATTTGAAGGTAAAGCATGCAATTAAGTTACCAGTGGCAACATTAATAATGTTGTTATGATGAGAATGGGCAGCTAATTAATTAGATATAGCACTCACTTATGAAAGCCAAGGAAGAAGAAGACAGCTTAGCCTAGCTAGAATCACAAATCCAATTGAAATGGTCTTACAGTACTACCTCTAGAGTCTTGATGCATGCTCGCTCACATTTCCTGCAGTGGCTGCTGTTGCTGCTGCTGCTGCTGCTGCTGAAGAAGCTCCTGCTGCTGTTTCTTGATGGAGTGCTTGTTGTTGTGCATCCAGACCTTCAGCACCTGCCTCCTGAGTCCAGCCTCCCTGCAGAAGTGCTCCACCACTGCCTCGTCTTGCTTCTGGAACCTCCACCCCACCCTCTCCGCGAAGGCCAGCATCTTCTCCTTCTGCTCCGCAGTGAACTTGGTCCGGAACCGCTTCTTCGACACCACCACCCCTGCTGCTGCTGCTGCTGCATCATCATCGGCACCACCATATCCACCACCTGCTGCTGATGCTGCAGCTGGTCCTGCCTGTCCTCGCTCGAAGACTCCGTCGTCGCCCGCTGCCGCTGTTGTTGTTCCCCCCGATCGCCACGCCCGAAGGGCTCGGAGGGAACGCCGGCGGCAGCTGCTTGTAGCTGCTATGGCCGCTCATGACGTTGTGGTGGCCGTGGTGGTGGTGGTGGTTGTGGGGTCCAGCGGCGGAAGGGTGCGGAGGGGGAGGGGGGAGCAGGAGAGGGACCGGCACGATCCGGTCCCTCCGGTAGTAACTCCCTCCCGCCATCGCCGCGGCCGTCGCCGAGCCGCCGTCGCCTTCCGTCTCCCTGCGGTGGAAGCTCCTGTGGCAGCCGCAGGCCGCGCACTTCATCGCGCTGTCCGACTCGTCGGCGGCCATGTACTCGCCGCACCCGTCCAGCACGTGCCCTCCGACGCTGGCCGCGTGGTTGCGGAGGCATTCCTTGTACTTGACCGCCGCAGGCGGCGGGTGGCGGTGGCGGTGCAGGTGGGGAGGATGGTGAGATGGTGGTGGTGGTAGTTGGAATTAGTAGTGGATCTGGAGGAGATCCTCTTCTGTGTACTGCTTCAGCTGCTGCAGATCCCGCTGAAATGGTGGTTGACGACCGAGTCCATGCCATTCCTGAGTGGCAATGGCAGTGGGAACGCTGACCTCGGGGGGGAGAGGAGGATGTTGGAGTGGGCTGCAGGCGTAGGTGCAGCAGATGGCTTGGAGAAGGCTGAGCCCCCCTCATGGGAGGAGCAGAGCTGCAGCTCCTGCTGCTGCAGGTTGTGGAGGAAGAGATGGGTTATTGTAGCCCATACCATCTTCTTCCTGCTGATGGCTCCTACTCCTATACTCCATTAATTCCAAAAAAACTATTGTTTGTATTGTACCAGTACTAAAACTGCATGCAAATCTAAGCTATATTATACAAAACACAACAATACAGCTGATCGTTCATACATACAAACCTAGCTAGCTAGCTTATTGATTTTGTGGTGCATGGTTGGTTTCTCTTCCCTCCTCTTCTCGGGACTAATAATTTGTGGCAGTTGGGAAGGAGTGGATGATCAACATGGATTTAGGGGCAGGGTCTTTGGGATGGGGGACCTGCACTGCACCAAAGTAAAGGAGGAGGGGGCATGACCATAGAGAGAGAGAGAGAGAGAGAGAGAGAGAGAGAGACTTAACATGAAAGACTAATAAAAGGTCCTAGCATGCATTGAGAGAGAGAGAGAGAGAGAGATTGGTTTCCTAGCAGCCATCTAAAGAGGAGATCGAGAAGGGAATAGTAAGCTCATTAACAACAACAACAAGTGCTGCTGCAGCTGCAGCTGCATGGACCACCACGTACCAACCAACACACACCGATACAAGAAGAGGAACCGTATGGTCATGTGAACCCATTCAGTGATGCGTCAGGCACTGCCCACCTTGCTGTCATCCAATGGGAGTCTGTGTATGTGTGGTTGAGAGAGTTAGGGTTTGTTGGTCGATGTGGTCATCAGCACTCCCTCCCTGCAGAGGTTGAGCAAAGTGATGAGAGAGAGAGAGAGAGAGAGATTAAGGAGGGAGGGGCTGTGTACAGAAGAGAGCAACCGACAGTGTCATGCTTCACCCCTCCCACGCCCTGCAGATGGTCCCATGCCTAATAATTGTGGCTGCCTACCCCCCCACGAATTTCTTTATTTCTCATCTTTAATTCCTACCCCTCTCTCTCTCTTGTGCAGTGCAGTGCAGAGCCTGCAGGCTTGATAAATGTTCAATCTCTCCTCTTTTATCGCCTAAAATTAGCTTACTTCACTATTGAGTTTGAGTTGACCCAAGTCGAACATGCACGCACCTGAAAATGCATGGTGCGCGCAATATCAAGCTCTGCTTAAGCTTGACCAGGCTCATGATCGGCATGATTTCAGTTCAGCTGAGTATATTGTACATGCGGGCTATGCTACTAACAATGACAATTAGACCGTGGTTGAACTTGTTTCCTATGAAAGCTACTAACAATAACAATTCAGTTTGAACTATGTAACAAGTCGATCGAGCTTCCCATGTCAAAGTTAATTCTGAAGATTGTAGGAATCCGACTTATTTCTATGTTCAAGTTTGGCTGGTTAATGAATTAGCCGACTAGTCTCGTGAAGCCGAGTTCCAGTCGAATTCGTGACCCTTGTTAGCAATCCGGCAAACGGAAAAAAAAATTCGGGACGGCAAAAATACGAGTATAAATCGGCTTAGTGCAAATAGAATACGTTTAAAAATTCGGTCAAATATTCGAAAAATAGAATATTGAGATTAGAAACTTCACATCTTAAATATGTTGTCAAATTTGATTAATTAAACAAGTTTGTTGTGGGAAAGAAGCGCGGAAACCTTTCCCCAAACCGGAGAGTACCTGCGAGAGGACCGAGCAAAACGCACGAACCCAAAAACAAGCACACAAAACAACACGCAGACACAGAAAATTTTTGACGTGGAAACCCTTGCGGGAAAAAACCACGGGACGATCGGAGTCCAACCCTGAGAAGCCTCCACTAATGGAATAGAAGAATTACACCCTCTACAAACTCCTCCCGATCCAAATCGGATCCCCACAACACTCAGAGACAAGAACAATGATCACAAGGCTACGAAGAACGAGAACGACGAGTAGAGATTACCCGAAACACGATCTCCTTCGAAAACGACCTTCGATCCTCCGTCTTCTTCTCCGAAGTTGCAATGGCACTCTTGCCTCCTTCTCTCTCAAACTTGTGTTGTCCAATGCGATAATACGATCATGAATTAGGGTTGAGAAAACTCAATATATCTCCCTAATCCCGCAACCAACCTGGACCGTTGGATTAGATCCAATGATGAAAACTCATCCAAAAAATCGCTTCAGCCCCCCGACGACACAGAGTTCGGCCAGAACTCTGTGTGGGGCAACCAGCACCTACTGGCCAAACCCTGGAACGGCCAGACCGAGTTCGGCCCGAACTCGCCATGGGACCGAGTTCGGCCCGAACTCGGATCCCCTGCTTCCAGCAGCTCCAGCAGCAACAGCAGCAACTCCGTCGCCTACTTCCCGAGCTTCTCCGATATCGGACGGCGCTCGTCGCACTCCGGGGTCTTCTCCACATAGGTTGGGAACCCCACCACTCCAACAAATCTCCCCCTTCACAACTATGGGGAGGACGTCGTCATCCCGACGACCTGCCTGCAGTACTCAAACTTCCCTCTTGGTAGAATCTTCGTGAACATATCAGCTACGTTGTCATCTGTATGCACCTTCTCAAGCTCCGCGTCCTTCTTCTCAACCACATCCCGTATCCAATGATACCGGGTCTCGATGTGCTTGGACCGGCTATGAAACGTCTGATTCTTCACAAGATGGATAGCACTCTGACTGTCGCAAAGCAAAGTATACTGCTCTTGCTTCAGTCCCATTTCCTGCAACAGCTTCTTCATCCACAACAGCTCCTTGCAAGCCTCCGTCGCCGCAATATACTCTGCCTCTGTCGTCGACAAGGCAACACACTTCTGCAACCGCGACTGCCACGATACTGCTCCTCCCGCAAATATCATCACGTAGCCCGAAGTCGATCGCCTCGTGTCTACATCTCCAGCCATATCAGCGTCGGTATACCCAACCAGCTTCGGCTCGTCACCACCAAAGGAAAGTCTCCAACCAGCAGTGCCCTGAAGATATCGTAGAATCCACTTGACCGCACTCCAGTGTACCCTTCCAGGATTCGAAAGATACCTGCTAACCGTACCAACTGCATGAGCAATATCTGGCCTCGTACACACCATGGCATACATAAGGCTTCCCACAGCTGAAGCATATGGAACCCGCTCCATATCTTCCTTTTCGTCCTCGGTAGATGGACACTGCTCCTCAGTGAACTTAAAGTGAGCCGCGAGGGGGAACTCACTTTCTTCGACCCGTCCATCCCGAAACGCTGAAGTACCGGTGAATGTACTTCTTTTGGGACAAGTGTAGCAGCTTGGACTCTCTCTCTCGGCTGATCTCCATCCCAAGAATAGTCTTCGCTGCGCCCAAATCCTTCATAGAGAAGGCCGCACCCAGCTGGCGCTTCAACTCCGCTATCCTAGTGGCATTCCGACCCACTAATAGCATATCATCAACATAGAGCAATAAGATGATAAAATCATCATCGGCAAAATACCTCACAAATGCACAATGGTTCGACGTCGTCCGTGCATAACCATGCTCCCCCATAAACGACTCGAACTTTCTGTACCACTGCCTCGGAGCCTGCTTCAGACCATACAAGCTCTTCTTCAACCGGCAGACCAAATGTGACTTGCCCTTCTCACAGAATCCCTCCGGCTGCTCCATGTACAACTCCTCCTCAAGATCACCGTGGAGGAACGCCGTCTTCACATCCATCTGCTCGACCTCCAAGTTGAAACTGGCTGCTAATGCTAGCACCACCCGAATAGACGAATGCTTGACGACAGGCGAAAAGATTTCATCATAATCCACGCCTTTCCGCTGACCGTAGCCCTTGACTACCAGTCTCGCTTTGTATCGAGGGCGAGTAGCATCATCCGTCTGCTTCACTCTGAACACCCATCGATTCTTCAAAGCCTTCTTGCCCTTTGGCAACCGCACCAGATCATAAGTAGAATTGGTGTGCAAGGAACTCATCTCCTCCTGCATAGCCACCATCCACTCCTGCCTGTGTTCGTCTTCCATAGCCTCTGCGAAACTTTCGGGCTCTCCCCCGTCAGTCAGTAGCACATACTCATCCGGCGAGTATCTCGTAGATGGTCGACGATCCCTGTTGCTCCTTCTCAGTGGAGCCACTGGTGCTGGCTGTATACCGACAGCCTCCTCCCCTTCAGGAACTACCTCTCCGGCATGCTCATCCTCCTGAGGGACACCCTGACCACCATCAGCAGGCTGATGATCAAGGTTGGGAGCAACTCCATGTACCGGCTCCCCCATAACTGGATCCTCTGCGATGTCTTCTGGAAACTGCTCGAAGCGAAATGACTCTAACTCAGGCAATTCCTCAGCCTCAGAAGGCGTCTCGGAATCCTGAGTATTGGTCATGGTCTGATCCTCGACGAACACCACGTCCCTGCTTCTGTAGAGCTTTCCTTCCACTGGGTCGTAGAGTCTATAGCCAAACTCATCCCGACCATAGCCGACAAAGACGCATCGCCTCGTCTTCGGCTCAAGTTTGGTCCTCTCGTCCTTCGGTACATGCACGAAGGCTTTACAACCAAACGCCCGCAGGTGATTGTATGACGGCTCTTTGCCGTACCATACTTTGTCAGGCACATCACCCTGCAAAGGAGCACTAGGAGACAAATTAATAATATAAGCAGCTGTGAGAAGAGCCTCACCCCAATAACTGCCCGGCAAATTTGCTTCTGACAGCAAACACCGCACCCTCTCCATCAGTGTCCTGTTCATGCGCTCCGCTACACCATTGAGCTGAGGTGTCTTTGGCGGAGTCTTCTGGTGTCGTATTCCCTGCTCTCTGCAATACGCATCAAAGGGACCGATGTATTCGCCGCCATTGTCGGACCGAACACACAACAACTTCTTGCCCGTCTCCCTTTCAACGGAGGCCTGAAACTCCTTGAAAGTAGGCAGCACCTGATCCTTGGTCTTTAAGGCATAGACCCAAACCTTCCTGGAACAGTCATCAATGAAAGTCACAAAGTAAGAAGCACCACCAAGAGATTTTACCTTCATAGGACCGCAGACATCCGAGTGAATCAACTCGAGCAACGCCGGCTTCCTCGAACTTGGGTGACTCTGGAAAGACACCCTACTTTGCTTCCCAGCCAAACAGTGCGTGCATTTCTCCAACTTTGTAGACTTGAGCCCCGGAATCACTTTCCTGTTCACCAAGTAGCTCATCCCCTTCTCGCTGATATGGCCGAGCCGCCTGTGCCACAACTCGGTAGACGCGTCACTGACGGCGTTCACCTCCTGTGCCCCCTCTGCGCTCCCCTCCATATAGTAGAGACCGGACTTCTTGCTTCCTCTGGCAATCACCATCGAACCTCTGGAAAGCTTCCACTGACTATTCCCGAAGAGACTGAAGATTCCCTCGTCATCCAACCTTCCAACCGACACCAGGTTGAAACGGATATCAGGGACATGACGAACATCCTTGAGAACAAGAACCGCACCCGTCTTCGTTCTCAAATGCACATCTCCAATGGCAACCGCCTTCGACACATCTCCGTTGCCCATCTTCAACACGCCACAGTCGCCTGTCGTGTAAGTGGCAAACAGTGCCCTATTGTGAGATACATGTGCTGAAGCCCCTGAGTCCACCAGCCAAGAATTGTCATCGCAGGCGAGGTTAGTAATGACCTCATCACCTACGACGATCACATCGCCTCCATGTACCGAGGCCGTCGCTGTAGTGTTCTTTTCTTGCTTCCCCTTGTCGCCCTTCTTCTCCTTCTTTCAAGCGAAACAATTCCGCTTGATATGGCCCTTCTTACCGCAATGATAACACTCTGAGTCCTCGTACCGACCCTTGGACTTCCCCCTGCTCTTGTCTCTGCCACCACCTGGACCCCTGCTTTTGCCCCTTCCGCGGCTCTCTGAAACAAGTGCCTCTGAGTGGTGGGATGTGGATGAAGTGCCCTGAGAACGTCTCCGCATCTCTTCATTCAACACCCCGCTCTTGGCAAACTCCAGACTGACCACGCCCTCTGGAGCAGAAGCGATCATAGATACTCGTACGGTCTCCCACGAGTCTGGCAAGGTACACAGCAGCCACAGTCCCTGAACTTCGTCGTCGAACTTGACTCCCATAGAAGATAGCTGGTCAACCACGCCCTGAAAATCACTCAAGTGATCCGTAATAGACGCTCCATCCTTGTACCGCAGACCCATTATCGTTCGGATCAGGAACAACTTGTTTACCCCGGTCTTCTTCGCATACAAGGATTCCAGCTTATCCACAACGTCTTCGCGTGCTCAATATTGGCAACGTGGTTGTACACGTTCTCATCAACAAACTGCCGTATGTACCCACACACCTGTATGTGCTCGAACTTTCAGTCCTCCTCGGATTTATCACTGGGCCTCTCGGATGCAAACACAGGTAGATGCAGCTTCTTGACAAATAGCAAATCCTTCATCTTGCTCCGCCAATAATGATAGTTTGTGCCATTAAGGTTCACCATGCGCACCGGCTTCGCGTCCATCTCTCCTCTCTGGTTCCTCTGTCAACTCCTGACACCCTTTGAACCCAAAGCTCTGATACCACTCTGTTGGTATCAGCCAGAACAAAACCTATGCTCTGATACCACTCTGTTGGGAAAGAAGCGCGGAAACCTTTCCCCAAACCGGAGAGTACCTGCGAGAGGACCGAGCAAACAACGCACGAACCCAAAAACAAGCACACAAAAACAACCACGCAGACACAGAGAATTTTTGACGTGGAAACCCTTGCGGGAAAAAATCACGGGACGATCGGAGTCCAACCCTGAGAAGCCTCCACTAATGGAATAGAAGAATTACACCCTCTACAAACTCCTCCCGATCCAAATCGGATCCCCACAACACTCAGAGACAAGAACAATGATCACAAGGCTACGAAGAACGAGAACGACGAGTAGAGATTACCCGAAACACGATCTCCTTCGAAAACGACCTTCGATCCTCCGTCTTCTTCTCCGAAGTTGCAATGGCACTCTTGCCTCCTTCTCTCTCAAACTTGTGTTGTCCAATGCGATAATACGATCATGAATTAGGGTTGAGAAAACTCAATATATCTCCCTAATCCCGCAACCAACCTGGACCGTTGGATTAGATCCAATGATGAAAACTCATCCAAAAATCGCTTCAGCCCCCGACGACACAGAGTTCGGCCAGAACTCTGTGTGGGGCAACCAGCACCTACTGGCCAAACCCTGGAACGGCCAGACCGAGTTCGGCCCGAACTCGCCATGGGACCGAGTTCGGCCCGAACTCGGATCCCCTGCTTCCAGCAGCTCCAGCAGCAACAGCAGCAACTCCGTCGCCTACTTCCCGAGCTTCTCCGATATCGGACGGCGCTCGTCGCACTCCGGGGTCTTCTCCACATAGGTTGGGAACCCCACCCACTCCAACAGTTTTCAGCACATTTTTTTGTGCCAAATTTTTCAATAATTTATCCAGAACACGTTTAAAACTTCGCATGCTTAAAATTTATGTACTGATTTGGATCTGTCAAAAGTACGCAAGTATTATACATTTATGAAAGATACGAAAAAATTCGCATATAATACGAGTTTTATTCGGGAGATTGCTAACAAGGTTCGTGACCATAATTGGAGTCCCTAGTCCTATATTGGATGTCTTTGACACATTTAGCTGTATGTGTTAATGCGTGTATATATGTATCAACCTTTTCTCCACACACTCTCTCTCTCTCTCTCTCTCTCTCTCTCTCTCTCTCTCTCTCTCTCAAATTGATACAGAAACTGTGGTTGTGTAGTAAAGTCTTTGTTGAAGGGTCCCAGGAGGGCAGCACGCTAGTGTGTATTGTTGGTTTGGTGTCTCAGTCTCTCAGACTCCAAGCACTAAAGAAGAAGGTTAGGTGTCACGCAAATGATTTTTCACTCTATCAAGACCGTCTTACATAACATTTTTTTTATATACTTTCTTGTATATATTTTAGGAGTCCATTTTTGTTCACCCATCGTGTTCAACCTCCAATGAATAAATGACACGTGGTATTTTTATAACACACAAATCATTTTGCAGTTGGTTTTGTTTACCCACCAAAATGGTTTTGTGACATGTTTTATTTTTTTTTACTGAAGGATGAACATTTCATCCAGTTTTGGTGGGTGAACAAAAATGGACTATATTTTAGACCATGAACCAGACAAGTGGTATAATCCTGACCATTTTTGAAATTAAGGCCCTTGGACATATAAATAGAATGTGTCTCATTTCCTTTTCACCACCAAACACTTCTAAGTATCTTTCGTATGTGAGTTTTTTCAATTCCTCTCTTCTCTTCTTCTCTTAGTACGTACGAGAAAGACTTGAACGGGACTTGGAAGAGAAAGTTCGTGCACATCACGAAATAAACTGTAGACAAAATTTTAAATTCGTAACAAGTGGTATCAGAACAATATTAATCGTCATTATGCGGTCATCCGACATCGTCCAAGAGCATCCCGGATCACCCAAGGAGAGACTCAAGAATACTAAGAAGAAAAAAAGCAAGAATTCGTCGTTGGAACGTACCCTTGTCGAGTTAGAGTCCCGCGTGGATTGGAAAGTAATGTTTACAATGTGCGCCATTAAGCTATTTCAAGAGGATCTTCGTGAGTATCGAGTCGAGTTCGAGGAGGAACACAACACGGTTCGTGTAGAGATTGAGGAACTTTGTGGGGGTCACGAGGCGACTTGTGTGGATATTACAAAATTGCGTTAGGAAATCAAGACAAAGACGATGATTCTCGATAAGGCTATCGTCAATGGCGGGACTTTGAGTAGGATGTCACTAAAGGCGAAGTATTCCGAGCCAAAATCCATAATCAGTGGTGTCCTAGACACGAAGGAACTGGAGAAATTTTCTATGAATATAGAGTAATACGGTCTTATAGCGCTTCACATCGAGGATAAGACTGAAAAAGTAAACACTGTTTCACTCTACTTTATCGATAATGCTATTTTGTGGTAGAATCACATGTGCATGGAAAGAGGAAAGGATTTATGCTCTATTGAGACATAGGAAAATCTCAAGGAAGAGATCAAAACCTAGTTCTATATAGAAAATGTCGAGTTCGTTGCGAGAAGGAGCTTGCGACAACTCAAACACATTGATGTTGGAATTAATTAATTCCATTTATTGTTCATAAAGAATGAAAAGGAAAGAGAAGGGACTTTAGTCCCACATCGAAAAAAGAGAAAGGTTTGAGAGTGCTTAAATAGGTATGTGCACTCATGAGGAGTGTGCAACAACCAAAGGGTTGCTAGTGGGTGACCATTGGTTGTTGTTTTATCTTCTTCATGAAAATGTAGCCGGTGTTGCCACCGGCTCCGGCTCCGGCTCGGGATCGGGATCGGGCTCGGGCTCGGACTCGGGCTCGGGCGTAGAGGCGATAGTGGCGCATTGTAGACGCACTTGTGCACTTAGGCAACGTGGCATCGGGAGAGTGGCGTAGGCTCGGGCCTCGGGCTCCTCGCTTAATGAACCTACGAACAGGTGAATGAATGTTGTTTCGGAAGGGTCGCGACTTCACGAAATAACACGAATTCATCTATATATACTACAGATTTCTGAGTCTAAAACACACAGAATCTAAGTATTCATTCTCTCTTTCTTTTCTCTTCCAAAGATTTCCAGAAAGGTGTTTTTTCCTACGCCGGTGTCTCACAACGTCTGGTGAACCTCCGGCAGAAGGCTGTCTTATCCTGGGTGTTCTGGCGCGCTGACTCCAAGACGTTACTGGAGTGCCCGAAACACTTTAAGGAAAGTGCTGCTAAATACACGATTCAAGCCTCGACGACATTTTCAACTTCGCAGAACTCAAAAGTGAAGTACATGCAATTTCTAACATTCTTAAAGTGTTTCAAATAATGGCGTCTATGAAACCCAGAATTTTAGAATTTTTGAATTGTTGGATTGTAGCATAATTTTAGTTTATTACTATTATTATTATTATTATATATATTATTATTATTTATTAGTCGAAATTAGGAAAAATAATATTTTAAAATTATCATTGGGTTTTGATTGTGGCCCTGCCCCCGATCCCGTGTCCGGAGTCCGACTCCAAGTTCGAACCCGGTTTTTCGGAACCCGACTCAGTTCCGAACCCATCCTTATTCCTTCTTTTAAAATCCTGACTATTATATATGTTAAAAAAAAGAATAATAAAACAAAATTTCCCCCACGTATGGCCTGGTCTCCCACGACCAGGCCACCCCCTACTTTTTCTCCTCTAACTACTCTGCTCCCTCCACTCCTTCTTCTCCTCCTTTTATTAAACCAACCACTATCACCCCCATCACTACCAAAATAAGTCATATCAGCGACGAAATTAGCGACACCAACGTAAAACGTCGCTAATATTTCTGGAATTAGCGACGCTAATAGTAAACGTCACAATACGTCGCTGATAGCGACAAACAGCGACATATTGCGACTACCTTTAGTGTAATAAAAACCAACGTCGTTGATATGTCGGAAAACGTCGCCAGTTTTAATAGTTCAGCGACGTTTAGCGTCGCAAAGCTTATGGCGTCGCAGAATATTAGAAATACATCGACGCTTTACGACGTATTTACAGACGTCGCTAACTTGCTGCTAATAGGGTTCCTCGGTTCGATTTTTTATTTCTCCCTCTCACCAAATATTTTGTTCCCGCCCCTCTTCCCCCGACCTCGACGACAGCCCGACCCCCTTTCCTCCGGCGCCGCTCAAACCCCTTTCCTCCGCCTCCGGTCGACGCCCCTCCTCCTCCTCCTCCTCCACCGCGAGCCCCTTCTCCTCCTCCACCGCGAGATCCTCCTCCTCCACCACCGAACTTGTCCTCCTCCTCCTCCACCACCGCGAGCTCCTCTAAAGGTAAACCCTAACCCTAATTGAGATGTTTTTCGTGTCCAAAATGGACACGGAGACACATTACGACCATGTGTTCACTGATACACTGTGTTCGTGAGGTTTTGGACACTTTGTGTCCATTTGTTGGATACGTGGACACCCCCAAGCATGCATATATATGTATTTTACCTCTGTACACTTAATCCCCTACTTACACTTGTGTATTTTCGTATTAATTTGGATTTGCATATTGGGTTTGGGTTTCGATATAGTGTTTGATACATTGTTTCACCTTGCAACATTCCTACACTTAGAGACGTTTAGTACACAACTAATTATTTTATCCTAGTTCGCAAGTGTACTTTTGGGTAATCTAGGTATATTAGTTTACCAATATCCCCAATGGCCGAAAATTTTAAGGATCGCTGCATTGCAAAAAATGATAGCAACACCTACTTGGAAAATAACAAACCACTATGCAAGAATCAAGACAAAAAGAAAATGGTATTTTATGGTGACTTTGTCACCAGAAAAAATTCCAGTATATATTAATTGATTAATACAAGATGAATTACAATATTTGTTGGATCATTTGTTTCAAGATCCAATACTCAAAAATTCCAAGAAGAAGAAGAAGAAAAGAATAAAATGACATCGCTCAACACCCTATGACAACTCCATGAATAAAGTAGACGATCCTCCATACAAGTCTTCCTTCATCTATTATCTTAAAGTGTGAGTTCTACAGTATGGTTCTCTTTGTAGAATTGGTAGGCTATCTCATTGAATCTCCTAAATGAAAACACATAGATGACATTCCCTTATCCTTCATAAATATGCCAAGAAAAATATAATTAGGATATGAAAACCCTTATTAGCCTAGCCCAAACATGGTCATCCAAATCCAAATTAATACGAAAATACACATATGTATTTCACCTTGCATTGCATTGGCTTGGCTTGATTTGGTTGGAGGCAGCAAGGTTTGTTGTTGGAATATAGCAGTAGCATTTGGTAGCAGGGACTTGTGTCTTATTTTAGACAACAAGGGTTTCCTATTTTTACAGGTAACATGGCAACATGTGTAAGGGAACATATAGGAGTGTGTTTGTGTTTGAAAGGGAGTGTCACAAGAGTAAGGCGTGAGCATGTGTTAGTATTTTGAGCTGTGAGAGTGTTTGTTCTATTGAGGTTACTACCAACTGAAAAGTTAGGTTAAAATAACATGGGAACTATGGTGTGGTTGTATACATCATGTATATGTATGTGTGTGCTAGTGGAGAAATGGGGAGGGTTAACTAGTACCAGGTATTTGGAGAGGAGGGAGAGTTTAGACTAGTATATAGCAGTACACTAGGGACAGGGTTAGGCTTGAGATGGGAGAGGGTGAACCATTGTGTATTTTTAAGTAGGTGTCAAAGGGTTTGTGGATGTGTCTAAGAGCAAGGAGTAACAGTTAGAGTATAGAGCAGTTGAAAGAAAGATATATAGAGGGGGAACCATGATGTACATACTTGTCTACCTACTGTCTTTTTAGTATCTATTTCAACGTTTAGGATATGTCATGCTTAATACGCATATTACTTTTACAAGTCTTTCAACGATGTGCTTGTATCTATCTTACAGAATTATCCTCAAATGGATATGGAGCTGAATTACTATCTGTGGAATCGTACTTGGATGTACAACCATCATCCTGATGATATGTGCGGTGTGCGGGATGAATTCATAGAGGGTGTACACCAGTTCCTGCAGTTTGCCAAGGCGTTCCCTCAGTACATGGACGGTACCAAATTAAGTGTCCGTGTGTGAGATGTCACAACTTAAAATATCATCCAGAAGTGGATGTCACGTATCATTTATACTCGAAGAGTTTCACGCCGAATTACTATCAGTGGAGCAAGCACGGAGGACTTATGTCTTTAGCATCGGAGTACGAGCCTTATGTTGATGTCCACAACAATGCTCCTTACGATGATGGGTTGGTGAACATGGTTTTTGACGCGGCCGGGCCTAGTTTCAATCCGAATGATCATGATGCACCTGAGGAGGCACTGAACCCCGATGCTGCACAGTTCATGGAGTTGCTGGAGAATGCAAGGACTCCATTATATCCTGGTTGTGAGGATCATTCACCGTTGGAGGTGGTTACAAGATTGTTGAGCATCAAGTCCGATTTTAACATGTCGCAAGATTGCTACAACCGTCTTATGGAGTTGCTTATAGAAATATTGCCTGAGGGTGCGAAGTTGCCTAAAGACTTCTACCGGTCTAAGAGGATGGTTAGATCGCTCTGGATGGGATACGAAAAAATCGATGTCTGTCGCAACAGGTGCATGTTGTACTACAAAGACGACAAGAATGAAGACGCCTGCAGATTTTGTGGTGTCGAACGCTACAAGGCATGTGGTAGAGGAAAGTCTGTCAGTGCCAGGAAGCCTACCTCTTCGATGCACTACTTGCCGCTGACGCCGCAGTTGCAGCGGTTGTTTATAGTGAAGAAAACTGCAGAAAACATGAGTTGGCATAAGCGGGAACATACCGAAGGAGTGTTGGATCACCCATCTGATGGAGAAGCATGGAAGCACTTTGATCGAGAGTATCCAAATTTGCTTCTAATCCGCGTAATGTCAGATTAGGTCTCTGCTCCGACGATTTTACCCTATTCGGACTTTCGGGATTCCAGTATTCGTGTTGGCCTGTGATCGTCACCCCGTACAATCTATCGCCTTGGATGTACATGCAGACTCCGTATATGTTCTCCACCGTTATTATCCCAGGTCCGAACAATCTGAAAAGGAACATCGATGTGTATTTACAGCCATTGATTGATGAGTTGAATCATCTGTGGGAAGTAGGTTCCAACACGTACGATGTATCTAGAAAACAAAATTTTCAGATGCGGACAGCACTTATGTGGACCATCAATGACTTTTCGGCCTATGGAATGTTATCTGGATGGAGCACGCATGGTCGTCTTTTATGTCCGTATTGCATGGACAGTACTAAGGCTTTTCGTTTGAAACACGGAGGCAAACCGTGCTTCTTCGATTGTCATCGACAATTCCTGTCGAAGGATCATTCGTATCGGAGGAGCAGGAATACTTTTCGTGCTGGCGTTGTGAAGAAGGCTAATCCCCCGCCAAGGTGGCCCGGATACACGATATGGGAAGAGGTAAAAGATTTACCAAGAGCTATTGAGCAGCCTGCTACGGGCTACAAGTGTGACGGATTTGGTCGCACTCATAACTGGACGAAGAGGAGTATATTCTGGGATCTTCCATATTGGAGCACCAATCTGATTAGACATAACCTTGATGTCATGCATATCGAGAAGAATGTGTTTGACAACATAATTAATACTGTAATGGACGTAAAGGGGAAGACGAAAGACAATCCAAAGGCTAGATTGGACTTGGAAGAAATATGTAGACGTCCTGCATTACATTTGATAGAGGACGGGAATGGGAAGTTGAAGCAGCCTAAGGTAATTTTCTCACTGGAGAAGGCGGATAAAGTGAGGCTTTGTAGGTGGATTCAAGGTCTGAAATTTCCAGATGGGTATGTTTCGAACTTGAGAAGATGCGTCGACCTCAAGGAGAACAAACTGACAGGTATGAAGAGCTATGATTGTCACGTATTCATGGAGCGGTTAATTCCGATTACATTTCGAAAATTCTTACCGCAGGCAGTTTGGGATCCATTGACGGAGCTTAGCATATTCTTCAGGGACCTTTGTTCTAAGAAATTGCTCGTTGATCGTCTAGAAAAGCAAGAGAAGGACATTACGGTACACTGTGCAATCTAGAGAGGGTATTTCCTCCTGGATTCTTCGACTCTATGGAGCATTTGTCGATTCATCTTTCCTACGAGGCACGTGTTGGTGGACCCGTCGAATATCGATGGATGTACCCATTCGAGCGACATTTGAATCACCTAAAAAGAAAGGTGAAAAATAAGGCTCGGGTCGAGGGTTCTATTTGTGAAGCCTATATTCTCGAGGAGATTATAAATTTCTGCTCCTTCTATTTCAAAACTCATGTTGCTACAAATAGAACGAGGGCTCCGAAAAACGACGACGGATATCAAGAATTTAATGATGGAATACTGAAAGTATTCAATGCGTCCGGAAAGCCTTCGGAAAAATGAAGAAGAGATATTTGAATGACGAAGAGCTAAGGGCTGCTCAGTTGTATGTATTACTCAATTGCGACGAGGATGAAGTGGAGAAGCTAGAGGGGTAAGTAAGGAATGATGAGTTTACGACATCTCAATGTAATAGTATAAGCTAATATTATTGTACTAATCGGCGGTTGCTTCATTGTTTTCCAGCACATATAATGATGAGTTGAGGCTGGTTAGACCCTACCTAACAGACGAAGCATTAGAACAAGAAATGAGACGTCATTTTCCTTCTTGGTTGAGCGAATATATAAGTAGCTCGGTAATTACTGGCCTCTTCTAATGTAACTGCGCAATAAATAACTTATTATCTCTTCTTTGATATTCAGGTCGATCGTCTAATTTCACCCGAGATTGAATTAATTAGAACTCTTGCCAAAGGACCAATTACTTTTCTTCTAGAATATTATCTGGACTTAGATGTTTATTGTAGAATGTATCATCATATGTTGTCTTGGTTATTATCTTGTCTTTGTTATACTTTTATATTTCTAGTCTCTATTATTTGTTGTACTTTCATATTTCTAGTCTCTATTATTTGTTGTATTATCATATGCTGTTATCAGGTATGGCAGGTCGTCGCGGATCGTTCTGAGGGAGACGACGAGGTCATGATCCTCCGGTACTTCCTACAGGTACTGCTAGAGGACGGAGTTTTCCTTCGGTACCTCCTACTGGTACCGGCTCTGGATCCTCGTCGCCGATTACTCCTCCATATCGGACAGTAGCTGGGCCTGCTGGGTGGCATATCTCCTGGGACGAGTAGTTCCAGGCCTGTTGAGATTGATCGCCCGTCTAGCGTTCCTACTGCTGATACGACGATGGAGACGGATGAGCAGATGGCGGAGGTTGCACCGACGGCCGAGGAGGACGTGCCGACGGCCGACCAGCATCATGCAGATTATGCGTGCACACCTCTGGAGGAGAGGAGGACGGAGATCTGGGCCGACGGTACAAGTAGGTGTTTTGGTTTATAATTTTTTTTTTCTGTTTTTCATAAATTAACTTTTTTCATGAATATAATATGTCTGTATAGATATCGTCCCCCAGAGGTACAGAGACGCCTAGGCCACATGCTGAGGCATAATTATGGTGGTGCTTGGATTAACTACTCTGATGCTCTAGACGAAAGGAAGAACTACTGGTTTACGCGCTTCAAGGTTAAAATAGATTTGCTTTTAATATGAATCATATAATTAATTCATATTATATATAACTGATAAATATTTGGTTTGCGCTCTTCTAGGATATGTTTTTCTATCCACCGCACCGGG
>JANAVB010014282.1:0-18322 GCA_029216955.1 Iris pallida
CAATACCAGGATCCAGTAAATCCATGTGACTACCGACTTACATACAGATGTCTGGTTCCCTCTAGGCTCCGACACCTATAGGTAGTCCTGATACCTACTTTGGATCTTTAGCCAAGACAAATTTCCACTGTACTATGATTGTTAAAGGCCTATTCTGGTGCTACATTAGGTGTGTCGAGATGTCCTTTGGTTTTCCTGGGATACCAGATGAAGCATGTCACTTGAAGTCATGGGTAACAACTAGTCCTAGGTGTACTCTGAAACATGATACTATTATGCCATGTTTCCTGTAGACACAGTACCTAAGATCACATCCCTATCAGTTGTCATCCAACTCAGTATCACTCGAAAGAGGATCTCACCTATTGATATCTAATGGCTAATAGGCAAAGTTCAATGTCTGGATAATAAGGACTATTGGTGATGTCAAAGGAGGCTGTGGTGTGACTTTTTACCCCATGTTGCTAAACAGGTACCATTAACAGTCTCTGATGGATACTGAACCTATATTGATAAGCAACCACTAGGCCTATTGGTCTGACCTATTAGGATGGGTACTGTATCGTATGGTGCTGGTCTGACACATCCTAGGCAATTGGGATTTCCTATAGATACTCAACTCTCTAATGGTCTCTCAGATATGCTATGCCATAAGATGCATGATCAGATACTTAGTACTGCTATGACTTAGTTTCTTGACACCAGCTCCCATCCCCTTGATATTTCATCAACAATAAGCCTCTTAGACATTAACACAAATACTTTATCTCTTACTAAAACATGATAATGTAACTGGAAAATGTGCAATCACCTATTATGGTAGTTGAATGATACATGTTAAGGAATCGAGGATCTCTACTTTTCAGATGCTCTGGAGTCGATCCTGACTTGGAGAATGAACAGGGCAGCGGTTTTTTCTAGGGTTTTTGGGAAGGAGAAATTGATCGCTCCCCTGTTACATATTTATACGATGTGTTTAGATAGGGTCGGGGTCGGATTGCTCTTGATCCTGACAATGATTCAGAGATATCTCCAGCTTGGAATTTGAATATAGGTTTGAGGTTCTGGCCGTTTGAGAAATTTTGATTTGAACATGGGATTTTGCATCCCAGTCCCTCACACTTTAGGTTTTGCAAGAAGACCCCCTGCTATTCTCTTCTTTATTTACTAAGAAGTAAATAATATGTATATATATATATATGTATACACATTGGTTATTAAAATACTTCTATGCATTAACTAATAATTTAGCCATATTTAAGGACATACAATGGAAAAAATTTGGGCCAAGGGCTCACACCACCGGTCTGGACTGGGCCCGGACCAAGCCCAGTTGGGCCCGATTTTTTTTGGGGCGGTCCGGTCCGGACCGGTCCGGGTCACACCTTGAAGAAGAGCCATGAATGGAAAAAAGAAAAGAAAAAGAAAAAGAAAAAGGAAAGATCAACATAAAATTTCTTCTGAATTTGATCATCTTTCTGATCCACGATTGTTTGTTTGCATGTAATTAGAAAAGGCTAATTATAAGGGCACATATCTTTTTGATCGGGGCTAGCCAGGATTAGGGCTAGCCAGGTTGGGAGGAACTTTTACTAGGGCTATCAAAATATTCCACTCAGGGGGCTGTCCAAAGCCCACAGTCCCCCAAACCCAAAAAATTACTCTCATTTCTAAATTTCACTCTCTCTCTTCACAAACCCTAGCTTTCTTCTTCTTCTTCTTCTTCTATCCATCTTCTTCTTCTCCACCATTTTCATTCTCACATCTTCATCAAAATCCTAGTTTTTTTCTCATTATCATCATCTTCTTCTTCTCCACCATTTTCATCATCACCATCTCCATCAAAATCCTAGTTTTCTTCTCTTTACCAATTTCGATGGCACCCAAAAAATTAAATAACCCTAAAATGTATGAAAATAAAGGTTAAATACTTCTTTCCTCACAAAGAATGCATGAAAATAAATCCTAAAAATGCATATTTCACTCTATTATCAAGATTGAAATAAACCCTAACATGTTTTTTTTATTCGGAAATGTCAACTTTAGGACTGCCAGAAATTGTGGCAGTCCTGAAAGGAACTTGCTGTACAACAAGTATCTTTCAGGACTGCCTCAATTTCTGGCAGTCCTCAATATGTCTAGGACTGCCAGAAATTGTGGCAGTCCTGTTGTAGAGCATGTCCCTTTCAGGACTGCCATAATTTCCGGCAGTTCTCATTACTTCTAGGACTGCCAAAAATTGTGGCAGTCCTGTTGTACATCAGTCTATTTCAAGACTGCCACAATTCCTAGTAGTCCTCATTACTTCTAGGACTGCCAGCAATTGTGGCAGTCCTGTTGTACATCGAGTCTATTTCAAGACTGCCACAATTTTTGGCAGTCCTCAATACTTCTAGGACTGTCAGAAATTATGGCAGTCCTGATACGAACCCAATTATTCTACAACTAGGATTTCTTCCATAGTTTTCTTCTACAACTAGGATTTCATGCATAATTCTTCTATTAATAAAGAAAAATTGGTTAATAAACTAATAGATTTGATAGATTTGATAACCCAATTTCTTCTACAACTAGGATTTCATCCATAATGCCCAAACAAGAAGAAGAAAAATAAAGTAGGATTTGGAGAAAGAGATCTGAGAAATTAGAAGGGAGCAAAAAATTAAAATAAACGAGGTTTGCAAAAATTGATGTTCTTGTTCTTGTTGTTTTTTTTTTTCCTTCTCGTTCTTCTTCTTCTTCTTGTGAGGAATGGAGAGTGAGGAAGAAAACAAAAATTATAACACTTATCTTTTATACCTACCACTTGGATAGTCCTGAGTAATTTTTTCAATGACAAACTTGTAAATAATGGAAAACTAACACTTGGACAGCCCCGATCAAAATGTGGTGTGCCCTTGTAATTTACCTTAGAAAATCTCATTCAGCATTAATTGGAGTTGCATACAAAATAACTTTAACAAATCCTCTGCATATATGTATTGCAGATTTTGTTGCCTGAAATAAAATTATTAATTTCTCGCTCTCTTCAGTGAAAGCTGCCGATCAGCTCAGGTGAGATACCCAGACGCCACTTTTTCCCATTTCCCACCGTAGTTCTTTTGATATTTTTTCGATGGATTTTGGTATTGAACGTTAGGGTTTGGGATTGGGAGTAGATTATTGCTTTCTGGGTTGGAAAGGATTTTGCATGCTATGTGGAAACCCGAGAAATGTAGGGTTCTTATCTATTTTCACTTGAGATTTTTTTTTTTTTTTTTGGTGTGGGGGTGGAAATTTGTGTATTTTGATTAGTTTTTCTTGCTACGACCAGTCCTAGATATGCGCAGAGACTAATGTTTCCGAATTTCGCCTCTCTTTTTTTTTGGATGATTTTTGGTGGGTTTTGTTACTGATCGTTAGGGGTTGGGGTTAGATAATTGGTTTTTGAGTTGGAAAATTGAAATCTTCGAGGCCGCTTTCTTTGTATGCATTTTGTAGATCTGAGCAATCTCAAGAAGTCGTATTGAATTTCTTGGCTCCACAATAGACTTTGGCCTTTGCTGCAACCTTTTCACTTAGGCATTTCAAATTAGGCACGGGCTTATAACTTGCATCGTTTTGTTGTATGGCTGGTGGGTTTCTATCTTCCATGACATTGTTGAATAAAGATCTTCATCTATTCCTCCAATTCATCCTTGTCTTCCAAAATTGTTTTTTATGTACATGGCCAAATTGGGGGCAAATGGAGGATGTTGATAACTAGCCCATACAGCTAATAGATGTGTTTCACCAACACATACTGAAGTAGCATGCTTAATACACGGGCACGGCTACTAGCCGCTTGCCAGTTCCATCGGTCTAGCTGATTGAGTACACATGTGTTACGCAGGCTCCTCTCCGATCGTCGGTAGCAAAGCACGAGGGGGAGAGGCCTTCTGTCACCCTTCGGTTTTGTAGAACTGAAAAGTCGACACTGGACGTAATGTCGTACAAGTCTAAAGTGCACTTGTATAATGCATGGATGTGCACAATTAATAATTGATCTCAAAACAAGGTTATCACAGCAGATTAAGCAGACAAATTGAGTCACAACAGAACATATGATTTTTTTTTATTGATATTTTGCAGCAGAATACAAATCCTCTAAATGGCCAACTGGAATATGCCAATTTGGCTTACAACTCACGATTACAACTTACGATTACAAAGCTTCAACTCACCCACCGATTTCTTCCTAGAATTGTTAAAGCGACTCCCCGGGCCTGTGAAGGAGAGGATTAACACATTGAGGAATGTACTTGCGAGCGGTCTCAACCCGACTCACCTAAACCATCGTAGTATTCACGTGAAAGCACATAAGTTTGTTAATGATCTTTTTTTTTTCCTTATTGGTCAATTAACAATTCATATATGATATAAATGTAAAAAAA
The DNA here is from genome assembly GCA_029216955.1 of Iris pallida. NCBI lineage: Eukaryota > Viridiplantae > Streptophyta > Magnoliopsida > Asparagales > Iridaceae > Iris > Iris pallida. Next base: position 4,413 of record JANAVB010014282.1, read on the forward strand.
TAATAACAATCACCGTACAAAGATTCTTACCACGACCGTTTGTCCTTCCCTACAAATAAGAATTAACCTACTCTTTCCTGCATACAACATTGTTAGCGATGCAGCCTGTTTATATGAAGGTCACTGATGATTACACACTATTTTGGACTATTCGTAGAATTGTATCGTCCCTCTCAGTGCAGGTAGCTAGTCTTACTGAAGGTCCCATAATTCCTGTGCATTATACATCAAACCAAATTAACCTTGTTCGTCCTAGACCGAAATCGGTTCCGTGGCCGCGGACGCCGTTCTAGGAAACCAAACCTTGTCACAAGTTGTGCATAACCATGCATGCATATGCAACTTAACTATTCAAAGTATAACATGCATGATAACAAAAAACTTGAAATAAATGCCACACATTCTCATTTTTATTTCCACATTTTCTCGATCCATCGCTCGTAATTCCATTCTTCCCAATCCAGAAATTTTACAATTGACGACTCGATGATCCCAAACCTTTTTCCATGGTTCCACTCTTTGTTACAATAGCACTACATTTCCATCATTTTTTACAGTAGGTTAACACCAATATGCTTATTTATTTTATCTTTTTGAAACTCTTGTAAGGTATTATTGATTGCAGGACAACATAGAAATAAAAAGGTTTTTTGTTAAAGCGTGAAGATAAAGGAGCGAAGGATCAAAATCATTCACCATGATAGAAATTGACTTTCCGTCCCGGTCACATAGATTTCTGAATGATTCATTCGTATGAAACTAAGTCCAACTAGACCCTTCGAGCCAACGAGTTTCTACAAAACCTTCTCCTTCTTATCCAACTTCGAACATATCTTGTATATACAAATCTTTGTTCAACCATTTCCGAAGTCCTACCAATATCCAACATATCCAAAAATCTTTTGCCGCCTTTATCCACAACGTACCTTACATGGAACTATCCTTCTCACAGTCACTATCGTCTAAATCATAGGCATGTGAGCATCCTGGAAACTATCAAGACTATACAACCCATCTAGGCATCGTACTTAAGTCCATTCTGAAACAAGGGGACTAACTTTAAAACTGACAAGATCAACGTCCTCAATAATTCGTAATGCAGCTTCCATCCATTAATAATAATTCCATACATTCTAGCTCTTATGAGTAATCCGAGATATTATCACATTGTTTCGATCTATTCAGCTATCATCAAGCAAATTAAGAAAAGAAAAAAACCAATTGTTACTTTGATTTCGATTCAAGTTTGAAACCACAACTGATCTGACAGTTCTCCAAAACATTTCCAATTACTCATTTCGAAATCTCTACCAACTTTCCAAACTTCAGTGACACTAAATTCCGAAAGCTCAATTGTCATTCTTATCTAATTATAGGCATATTTAGTTATCTCGGAACTGAACTCTAGATCAATCCAAGGCTAATCATTGAAGAATTTCTCAATTCGAAAGGTAACTAAGCAAATTTACCTCATTAAATTATGCAATGACAATTGTATTATTTGCAAGATGATTCCAAACCATTCTATGAGAATATCGTCCAACTCAAATCTCCCTTCAAAATTCTAGAAAAGCTATCTTACTAGCGAATCAATTTTAATCATGTTATGATCCAATCAACGAAAATTACTTATACCTTATTCATAGAATTTCACCGCCACAATAGATCTATTGACCATCCAAGATTGATACACTTAAAAGAATTAAACTAACCATTTACTGACTTCTCAGTCAGGTATAAAATCACCATCAACTTCCGTTATTGTCGGGTTACAAAGATGGTATGTACGTGAAAAAAAATTGAAGATCACAAATGATTGCAACAACCATTGCTTTATGCAATCAGATGACGATTTTTCATCTGACCACAACTTGTAGGAAAAAAATGATTACAAACTGACTTTGACGAAACAAAAATCTTGCGATAATTTGATGATGGAAATAGAAAACTGTTCAAATCTCTTTGCAACCATAGTTGGTACACTGAGATAGAACCTAAACAAAACTAGAAGACAAAAACTAAATAACTTCTTGTTGGGGTGATGACGATCATCGTTGCTCAAAGCAAGATCTGTCTATTCCAACGATCTGTTTCCAGGAACCAACAAGTTCAATGTATTGAGCTTATGGAACGCTCATGTCACCCTCCTTGTAGAACTCGAACAAAACAAACTGGAACATATGGTAAATTTGTGGCTGCTGCAAAAACCTCTCGTAGGAGTATGTATTCTTTTTCTAAAATGAGAAGAGAAGAGAATATATATAGGGGAGGCATATATCAAACCCTAATCAGTCGTAACCCACTTAACTCGGAGATAATACTGAAAGATAAGGACAGTTACAAATCATTATTTCAAATCCCAAAAGACAAGAAGCAGTTTAAACAACATATCCACTAAATCAGCCAATCAATTATTTTCACACAGAACTGCGGTATTTACGCGTGCAACGCCCACGCACAACGTCTACTCTATGTAGAGTGCTCCAGCGTAAGGCCTCATGTGCACCCGCGCGCAACCTGCACTGCTGCATTGTCGTGTAAATCGTGTAACCCACGCAACCTGGAGCGACCGTGCAGCAACTCGCGAAAAAACGAGCACGCGAGCACAACAAAGCGCAAAAGTGCCATCTCGTGTCCGATGCATATGTGCGAAGTGCAAAGTGTGACATTAAAGCGCTACTTTGTGCCATCTGTCCGAGTCCGAGTCACAGTTTGTGTTATGTCTCAACATGCTAACCACTAGAGCTAGGAGACTTTTGACACACACAACACACGTGTAAGCCCTCATGCTTACCCGTGCGCAACCCGCGTTGCTGCGTTGTCGCGTAAACCGTGCAACCTGGAGCAACCGTGCAACAACTCGCGCAAAAACGAGCACACGAGCGCAACAAAGCACAAAAGTGCTATCTCGCGTCCGATGCATATGTGCGAAGTGCAAAGTGCGCTATCAAAGCGCCACTTTGCGTCCTTCGTCCGAGTCACTAAGTCTGTGTTATGTCTTAACATGCTAACCACTAGAGCTAGGAGGCTTTGATATATATATATATATACACACACACACACACACATGTAGTTGTATTTATATTGAATTTTAAGAGAGATACAAGCCTTAGTTAAGTACAATACCCTATTCCTTGAGTAACTGAAATAAATAGTCATCTATTTTGCACGAATACACACAGAGACATGGGTATAGGTACAATCCGTACGGACACAATTTTTCTCATGTCTTGCAACATAGGTTCTTATTATCTGGTTCTGTTCTATTTGTGCATCCCTCCGTGAGCAATTTGACATGTATGTCTTGTACATAAAATATTAAATTTTATGTCTTGGCTGAAGATAGGCAATAAACTTGCATCAGAAGAGTATAAATGAAGCAACATTCTGTGGGAGAACTTGCTCAGCGATATTGCCCTGATTCAGAAGCAGCGACAGCATGTATGGGGAATTTTCCCTGTTAGTCTTATCTGCTTTGCCTTCTCCCTTGTTTTAGCTTCATCATTTATTTTTCTCTCTTCCGCCATCGCTCTTGCTTCACCAACAACTTTTTCAATCCTTGATATCTCTTCACCATACTTCTGCAAGGCCCTTGCTCGTTTCTTCTCTGGCTCATTCTGTAAACACCATAGAAAAGTTAACCTAAAGTACAAAATCATGAGGCTGGTAATTTCTCTATTACCTCAATGATTGATATCGTATTTGGGAGAAATTATTCAGTGAGCCGGGCTCACCGTTCGCCTTGATTCTCCTCCGCTTGATGGCATGGGGATGATGAGAACTCTTCCAGGCTGCCACTACATGCACTCATCCATATACTATCAAGTGGAGGAGAATCAAGATGTACGGCGAGCCCGGCTCACTGAATAATTTCTCCATGTTTGGCACTAAATTGTTGTAATCTCAACCATCCTTTAACAATTTTGTGTTTTGGCATAACCGTATGCACATTGTCGTCCTTGTTGAATTGTAATTGGCAACATAACGGTATATTGACAGCTGCTGTAGTATAGGGGAAACAGTGATTCCTAGGTCTCCCGTTATATTGGAAGGTGTTTAGCTTCCTTGAGATTGATTTAGAGGAGCATAGCAATGGGAAAAAGATCTTGTGTTTTATTGAAGAATCTGCTAGCAAGTGCTTTTGATTATATAGTTGCTTTTCGTAATTCTCTCAATTGGTTAAAATTGGATCCTTTTTTCCGTACTTTTCTAAATTGGTTTAAATTGTATTGTCAAAGACCTAAAAGGGTTGTTTCTAATAAAAAGGAGAATTATATTCTTAACCTAGCGAATCAAAAGAAGGAAAAAAATGGGGTTACAAAGTGAATGCTTAGACTAATGATCCAGAGAGAATTGGTAGTTTGAACGAATGTTTGTGTTGTGTCCATGTCGTCATGTTGGGGACATATTGGGCGTGCAGACACTTCATAATACATTATGACGTGCCAAATCAATGTATATGTCTCATTGTGTCTGTATCATGTCGTGTTCCATGCACCATGGCATATACCTCATCAATCTTCATACTTTTGGACTTTGGTTTCCTTTAGATTTGTCATGTATATTGAGGGATGTTAGAAAAATAAAAATAGTGATGGATATAATGTAAATGTTAGTGACATTTTATGCAATAGATCTATGAAAGCAATAGTAGTCATACCTCTTTAATCTCCAAACGGTGTTTAGCTTTTGCCTTCTTTTCTTTTTCCCATTCCACAATCATGGAAATCATTTTATCGTACCTGAAAGTTTTGATGGAACAATCATAAGGCCAGGGACTAGAATACAATGTTATGCAACAGTTATGATAAATCCACATCTACTGTATGCAGGTGACGTAGCTTTACCGATTTTTTATCTTCTTCATCTCAGCTTTCTCCCAAGCATCTGCTTCTGCGATGCTTTTCCCACCCAAGTTGCCATCCTCAATCTTATTGTCAAATGAAGTCATTGCAGGTTTTCTGGTGGATGGAGCTCTTGAGCCTGATCTCATCTCCTTTCCACTTTCAACCCTCTTACTACCTGTATCATTGAGATGATTATCAGTCAAAGTTAGTTTCTTCTTAACACTCGGTGTGCTATCATTGCCTTCTGTGTGATATTATGATTAGTTACTGCATCTTCGATGGTCGGTTCTTAGAAGCCACAAGCGGGAGCGGAAGTGGGGGAGCGCGACTACTTAAAAGAGTTTAAAGTTGGGAGCATGATGAGAGCGTGCGATAATAATTTTTTTTTTATGTCTATTAGTTATTGTTATCAAAATTTATAGATATCTTGATATTTATTAGAATTTATAAAGTTCAGTTCAGAGCAGGGAGATCATTTACGTGGTGATTTTTATGATGTCAAGGTAAGTAATTCTTAGTTTCTTGTTACTTTGATGAACGTGTATTAAAATTATCTAACTTTCTTTTCAAAATTTATGTCCTTTTTTAAAATTCTTGTCCTTGTATGAAAAAAGCTCTGATGTCGGGGAAACGTGCTCCCGTTGCCGAGAAAACGAGCTTCCAAGTAAGAACCGCCGAATCGAAGTTCTTACTGAGATTCGTTGGCCTCCTTGGAGTTTCTGGCTTCTAAGGAAGGGTCGGTTGGCCTGCTGTTGCTGGTTTCCTTGTGAAACTGTCGGGAAATATTTGCTTTTTGTTGTTGAGTAAGCAAGTTAGCAGAACGCTATTGTTCATATGTAAGGCCACCTTCTCACTTGTAGTGTTTCCATATACTTATATAATACGCATAGGAATGACAACTTACCAGCTGATTCTTCCCCTTCTTCTGTTTCCTTATCAGTAAACCAACGTTTAAAAGACCCGCTGGAATTAGTTTGCTTGATCTTGTTGTCTTCTCTTCTGGTTTTGGTTCTGGGAAGAGATGATTCTGACCCTTTAAATGATACTCTCTTCTTATATGTGCTACCTCCTTCCTGTAAGGAGATAGCATATGCAGCTGCTGCAATTGCCATCCCAAACTCACCATCACTGGAGTACTCTTTTTGACTCATTTGTCTGAGTGCCACCTACAGGACCACTTTGCACTTCTTTATCTGCAAATGCCAGACCATTATCACCAATTTCTTCTATTTTGCTCAGAACAACATGCTGGTTTCCACCAAATAAACTTGATTACACACTTGATTAGGTTGGATTTTGTATGCATTGGTATTATTTTCTTGGTTGAGCTTGATGGGCACCAATCATTTTTGTGGACTAATCATCAGCGAATTATACCCAACCCCTCAAAAATACTCCTTTACATCTGGCTGTAATTGTTGTTAAATAACCCTACAAATCCTGATTTCTTTCCTGAATTAGGATTATCTCAGATCAGAGGCCTGGTTATCCTACGTCAGAACTCGAATTATTCCCTCTAATTTGCATGACTAATATCTAGATACCAATAAAGACTTGGTACAATGTGTATGTGTGTTGTTAAGTGAATAATTTTCAAATGATCTGATCTTAAAGGACATAATATATCCTTAGGTGCTGTAACTCCTGTTTCCCGGTATCGGCATTTAAATAGATACTTGAGTGTATGGTCTATTTTCACATTCTAGTATTGAGTGTTTCTGTTCTTGTATCATGTATCCTTGTATTCCAGTATTACATGCTCATGTTTGTGATCTTGTCTAGTACAGTTATCCCTGAATTTTTTTGCATTGATATGGTTTAAAACTTCTCTTCTGATTTCATGTCTCGATTACCGCACGAGCGTATGGCTCGTGGGATAGTCGGAGGAAATTAAATCAGATTAAGTGAGTTATGCAACAATTGATGTTTTTGTGGATTTTATTTTTTTTGATGTATCAAACCCTTCTATGCACTACTTGGATTTGTAGAGATACATGGCAATGCCATAGACCTTGGCTAGGACCCGCACAGGACCCGCACGTAGATCGTGAAATCCTGGATTTAGATTTTCTGACAGTTTTCTGTACAAAAATCTACCGACAGTATACTTCCAGTATACTGCTAGTATATTTTCAGTACTTGTTCTGCTTTCCGATCTACGTGCGGGTCCTAGCCATAACAGTTTTCTGTGCACTACCTTGGATTTAGATTTTCTGACAGTTTTCTGTGCAAAAATCCTGGAAGATTAGTGCTTCTGCTTGACTAGACTGATCGCACATGACTTGTTCGGATGAGTGCTCCTATTTGTCAGTATCTAGATTGGTCGAGTGTGACATATTGACATATAAGTTCAATTCACCGGGTGTTTAAGGCTTGGGAATCACTAGTGTATTTCACGTAGTGTTTTTTTTTTTTTTTTGGGGGGTGGTGGTGGTGGTGGTGAGGATTCGAATTTGATGCAACCTCGTTGGCTATGGCTTCATGACACTGTAACCCCCATGGTACGTGCCTGTGATCCTTACCAGACAAGTTGGGCATTGACTAGCGTGGATTCGTTCTTCAGTAGTACGAATATTGAGACATAGTTACTTCCTGCAGGTTGTTTCATGGGCTCATTATGTTATCTTGTATTGTGGTTCTACCGAACCATCGTCCTCATTTACTCGCTCACGCTTGGCCAGCCTTGGTATCTGCTGCGCATGCTATGATGGAATTCCCATTTGCATTAGTAATTAGGGTGATAACTCCAATTAAGTCGTAGGATCTGTTTAGCCGGATTGTATTGATTGTACTGATTTAGCTTCTGTTCTTGCATAGCTAGATTTATATTCATGTCATTTACTTTTTGGAGAGAGTGCATTGGTACCGCACCACTCTCTTGCCTTTATTGTTCTACTATTTATATGCTTCCTGCCATGATTGTGTTTTAGACCTGCATTAGAGCTTTCATCGCTAAATTTCGTAGTGGATCCCGAGGATCTACCGCTTTATCGCTCAATGATGGCGACGACTCGTGAGCTTGAGTGGGTTTCCTATCTCTCTCACTCTCATCATGTATATTCTTTTGTGACATTTAGTCATGTCACGTCTTAGTCCTTGTATCCATGAGTCTATTCCCTTTTGTCTTCGGACTCCATAATTATTGATATACTAGTCTGCAGCTAGTTTTGTGATAATGTATGATTGACTACTCTGCTGGTATCTTATTTTGTAATACTAGCTTCATCATCATGTTTATACTATAACGTTTGAGACTCTTACTGTTTCATTTATGTAATTATCTTTCCTGCTTCATGTTTGTGGGATTGATATATAGGATTGCTAGTAGGTCACCTGACTGACTTAGGATTGACTTGATTGCTAGATAACCCCTTGTTTTTATACAGTCTTGAACTGCATTTTTGGAGTACTCGTGTACTATGCAATGCGTAGCTTGCCATGTTACGCCTCCGTCCCCATATGGGACGTGACATGTGCCTTGCTTAAGAAGAAGATAATATGAAGGGTCTGTTTTTTACATTTTGGATTATAATTAAGACCGTTAATCTGGGTACTATCATCAGAAACCTTTTACTTTGGATTATGAAAGCACATTGACTGCACAACTTTCTGTACATAGCTTTGTCAAGCTAGCAGTTGATCTCTCCATCTAAAGCTTGATTTTGTTTTGTTTTGTTTTGATGGTAGCAGATAATTTTTATAAGAAATTTCTGTCTCTTTTCTTGGATAATTGATGTTCAGTACATGTTGCTTGGAGATTTTAATCACAACATCTCAATACATATTGCATTACATGATATCTCTATGAAGGTAAATACAAATATTTTTTGAAAAATTATCTGTTACTATAATGCGAAAGAAGTAACTATAAACTGTGACTATCATCTCTGTTTGATCAAGAATACCTCAGAATGAGCGAGTTGTCGGAACAGTGACGAGCCTTGTCTGCGAGACGCCCTCGTGTGTCGGAGGAAGATGGTCTTGGGTTCTGTTGAAGATTGGAAATGAAGCTTGCCTTGTTCTTTATATCTGAGCTATACGTGATGGACATGGAAGTCCAAATTTGTATGGGTGAAGGAAGGCATCCATCCTTTCTTTTCCTTATTCCTCAGGTATGTGCCTCTTCCCTTTATGCTGTTGCCCCTGGCTAGAAGTCAAGCTTTCATGGTAAATAAATGCGCTTGTGCTTTCTTCTTCCTTTATGCCTCCTGATACTTGAAATATTGTGGGCAGGGCAATCTACTATACTCCAAACAACAAAGTCTGTCAAATTAACAAAGCAGTGAACATATTCCTTCTTCTTAGGTACATCAGAAATGTGAAGGCTGAAGATTTTTCTTGGATTTGTCGGTTCAAAATACAAAGGAAGTCAGAAATAAGTGCACACTTTTTACATTCTTCCTAGAGTGGAGAACATTTGTCGGTCATGTAAAGAAAAGAAAAAATGACTAAAAATATAACTTGTATTCTCCCACTTTATTCTCTCTCCATCACTTTTAGAGTTTGCAATTTTCTGCAACTCACTTATTTTCAACTCCTTCCACTTTCTGCAGAATATGAAGCACTGTTAGATTTTTGTTCTTATGTAATAGAGAGCAAAGATAGGTTTATGATGTGAGATGATACATTCGGCTTACTGTAATATTGAGGTTCCCGTTCCCGGCACAACCCAGTCAAGTATGAGATGAATCCCTGGAAGAAGACTAAAACTAGAAAACGAATGGAGTTTCTATAGCTTTGGTAGGTGATTGATTTCACATGAAGGACTGCAGTTAAAGACCCTCTGGTTGAGTTTGATACTAATTGAGCAATCTGACCAAGAATCCAAGTGAACATCACACGGCAATACTTTTACAGAATCATCAGCAATGGAAATATGTAGATATATTGACTAAGCAAAGCTATTTCTGACATTATTATCCTCGGCTCAAACTCATTACTAAAGTACAGCAGGAACAAGGAAGCGTCAGTTATATCAGCCTAATCTGAAGCTCGTCACAACCAAAACACTACAGAATCCTGATAAATAGTCAGATAACTGAGATCGACCAAATGATAAAAGTAATATGTACAGGCTCTGAGAAGAACATGGTGCAAATACCATTCCGAAACTTAGAATGCTACTCAAGTTTGCTTGCTAATGCATAGCCAATATGATATACATCTTGTCGAAAATATCAAAAGCCAGCATGATGGGCTCAGGGATACACAAAATTTTCACGAATTCATTAATGATAAAGCCTATATCAATCTTCAGTTGATTCTCCTAGAGATTCTTCATCCACTTCAAAGTTGACGCCAGAAATACTCATCTGACCGATATTTACTGCAAGAATCAAACAATCTATAATGAGAGAGATAATATAATGTGTCAACCTTGGCACAGATGTACACAAGATAATTTCCTAGTGACTAATTTATTTTTTACTTGGTTCCATACATCAGTAACAATTACATTCCCAATTGCTATTATACTGGTGTTCCAGACAAAGTATACTCTTTTGCATAACTTCGTACATACCAACAGCATCTTGTCCCGCTAAATTTGGCATGTACTTCTTTAAGTGTTCTTCTGCGGCATCGTCTGCCTTCAGTGTTTCACACGCAAATGAGATTGATATTTTATGTTTCCCATGCTTCTGTTGGACCATGCCAACAACATCCTCTTCCCACCTGCACCAGTTACATGCTTTGTAGTTCAAATTTCCAGTATTAATAAGGGACTTTAAAGCTATTTAGTATAGAAACATAAGGCCTTTACTAAAGGCACAGCACAGATTATTAGGGGGCATCAACTTTGGCAGTCATGAATCATGATTCATTGCAGGAGTGCAAAAACTTTTCGTAGTCATGGATATGCACATGACTGCATAAATTCCCTAACAATCTGTGTTGTGTCTTTAGTAAAGGCCAAACATAATATACATGACTAGGGAAGGGAAATAAACATACATATAAAAAGCCACATAACACTAACATTGAAATGGAACAAAAGAAGGAGGTCCCATTGCCACGAGGCTCCTGCTTACGCAAGGTATGGGAAGGTCAAGATATACGCAACCTTAACCCCATATGTGGAGAGGCTGTTTCCGTGACTTGAACCTGCATCCTTGAGGATGCAAACAACAAACCTTCCTGTCGCGCTAGACGACGCTCTCTTAGAAATGGAACAACAAGGAACAAAATTATTGGTGTTAGGTGATTAAGATTATTGTGAGGTGCAGTTTCATTTAGTAATAGAAACCACGGGCGTGTTCCAACTTGAAAAGCAAGGAATGGATACATGCAATTTTCTTTTGCCTCTTGTATCTATCTCTGAACAGCAAATTCTGACTTGATCAAAAGAGAAAAAACAATGCTGTGGTTCAACTCCAAGTCACCTCAAGGTGCCTAGAAATTCATAAGGGAGAAAGATGCTGAAACGCTCAGCTACAATGTAAGTTCCCTACAACACTTACCCATGGGCATGTTCAACATTTTGGAACCGAGCAGCATCATGTCCCCTGCACTCTACTACAATGACCTGCTCTTTCTTTCTCTGTTAGGTAACAATCATGAGCACATAAAATTAAGACGATTATAACAGAGCCAGAAATAAGGAAAGAAGAAATAGGATGCGTAAAGAAGTCTTACAGAATAATCTATAATTGAAAGCTTAATTAAGCGGTAGTCTTCACCTCTGCTGCACTCCCTCTCACACGATAGTTCTAGGACAATACAAACATATGAAATTTTCAGTATTTGCATTATAATGTGAATATTGGGAACACACATGCTATTGTTATCTCACTCAGGTATCTTCAGTGACAAAAGGTTCAGGTGTTATACAATTACAGAAAAGAAATTGTTCCCTTATATTTCAGAATGTACATCAACGTGCGCCTAGGAAGCACGGACACTCCAAAAATGTGGGCTGTGTCATGTCAGACACGTATTTTGGGCAACCCCGGAGACGCCAAAATACACTAGGAGTCTAGGATACCAAATTAGGTGTTGTGTCTGTGTCACAATGTCCTTACCGTGTTGTATCTGTGTCCGTACAACACAGCATTGCCCTAAGCAGCAAAATTTTAGTATAACCTGTTGGAGTGAACTAAGTCTGTTTGATTGCAAGGAAAAAGTGTGGAAGAAGAAAAACTTCCACTAGATAAAGGAAACATAATTTTCATTGTTTTTCTCTTGCTTGGAGTCTCCTAAGAAAAAAAGCATGTGATACCAATCTCAGCACTCTCACACGTAAGGGTTTAAGATATACTGCGTGTAGAAGATAGAGCGAAGTGAGCTCTAGCCCTAGTTGCAAATTCGAATTCTATGTATGACCAAGCCCCATCTGTTATTTCTTGTAAGACGAAACAAAGAAATATGTAAGTGCTCCCTCCGGTCGCCTGGGGAAGACTAATGACTAATCGAGACAATTTTTACATAACAGAGATGGGCGGGGCTAAATGAAAAGGTAGAGCGGGTTCTTTCGGACAGAGTCTTCCGATAGGTTTTCTTTCACGCTATTCCCTTTATACCTTGAATGGACTGTTTATAGAAGCGGAAATCCCCTTTATCTGGATACGTGTTCTCCTAAACTCTTCAATAGTCACCCTGGTTAGGGGTCTTAAACACTCGAAATTCTAGATGTATAAGGCTTATGTTTTCACCAAATTTTAAAATGTTAATTTACACGTTAACTTACATTTTCATATAGTCGAAAAGGTAGTCATGTCATACAGTGGCTCCTCTCTGCTGAGGTTCAAACTTTAAGTCTCCAGAAGCATGTAACTTTGCATATTTAGTGCATATCATCAGTGTGCGCTTACTCATACTGGTAGTTTTATTGATCCAAAGTGATCTACCTTGCAAAAATGCAAATAACAACACGATATGAAATGCTATTTAACTGGGTAAGAATGCTTTCTATTCAGCTGATTGCCGAACCAATTATATTCTCTCTTTCCAAAGTGAGGTTTTCTATTTTGACTAGCTGCATCTAGCACAGCCATCGAAAGAGAATGGATAAGAGGCTTGTGGGAGGCTAGTGTAGGGATGACTATATTGTTGGGAGCAAACTCCAGGATAATATGAAGAGCATGGAAAGTTGCGTCTTGAGAATGTAATGAAATTCCGAATCCGCTTTGTCTGCAAACAAGGAAGCTATAGGTAATGCAATGAATCTTGGAGAGTTCAATCATAGCTCACGACAAACACATATACATATAATGCATAAACGTCTTGGACTATCAGCACTTACAAGCTAACCTAGCGCAAACATCGCCAAGTTGATCCATATCAAGTTTAATGTAAATAACGTAATCTAGCTGATATAAGATTTACTCAGTCTTCTCTTTCTACTTCCTTTATAACTGAATTTTGACTTCAAGCAAACTAAAGTTTTAAAGATACAATTATCAGATAGGTACGGCAAGGTCTTTTTTCTTTTTTACTTTTTGGCTTAGTGTGTCAGAGATGAATGGAATTCCCTAGAGAAAATTGTATCATCTTACCTCTTCTTCCAAATGCGTTTGGTGGCAAAGAAAGTGAGGGGAAGGAAAGGAAAATGAAACTTCAACCTACGGAAATTGGATCCCACTTCTGCATGAAACACTTCCATTTTCCTTTCTTTCCCTCATTTCCCACTCACTTTAAAGTTTCAACAGAACCAAACACAGCCTTTTAAGGCCTTACGTGGAGTGCTCCTTGGTTGCATGGGCTTAAAATGTATAGTAAAAAGGTAGGTTTGATTAACCACCAACTGGTCATCCGGGTCCTATGGCATGCTCCTCTTAGCTATCTTGGGTAAGAATTTGGCACAATCATAAAGGGTTGGCATCAGGTCGACAGGCGGCATAAAAAATATGTCAATTCTTCTATGGAGCTTTCTTATGTTCCATAGTCGACCCCACTTTGCTAGGAGAAGGCTTTTGCATGATGATGGTAACAGTTACCAGATAGGTAATATCCTTAATATTAACATAGTGAAGAAATCTTCAATATAGAACGGATAGACAATGTATGAATCTAAAGGATACCGGTTGATAAAAGCCCAAAATCGTTAGATAATGAATCATAGAAAAA
>JANAVB010014283.1:0-45675 GCA_029216955.1 Iris pallida
AAGATGCAACTCTACCGTTATACTAATCAAGCCAAAAACCTCATCCAGAAAATGGGTGACCTGAACAGTGACAGAGGGTTGAACTATGGCAAAAGACGATGCCTTCCCTTGTGACTTCGTGCTCCAAAGGAAAAGTCCGTGAACTATTACCAGCGTACTCGTCGGGGGTTGGGTTATGTTATACCCACAACAACTTCAGAAAGCTCGGAGCCGTAGGCCATGATGCATTCACATTCCTCCGATTTCTCAACCTGGGACTCTGATACCAGTATCGGCCAGGCCTTCAAGAAGATATTGTCCGTTAATATGGTCTCTGCAGATCCCCCAGTCGAGGATGAAGACTAGATACTCGAATATTTCAAGGATGAACCCGGGGCTCAACGCCTGGGATTCCAATAGGGATGGTACTTCGAACAGCGCGAACCTCCCACTGAAGATGAAGTCATCCAAGTTGAGCTAGAAGATAAGGCTTCCCATAAACTCATCTTCATTAGCAAAAGCTGTTGACCCAAACTAGATCGCAATCAAACTAATCTTGATAATTAACAAGATAATATCTGTTATAATCCAACTTGACACAACAAGCTCCATCAAGCTCCAAAACAGAACGTCATCACATATCAGTTCAAGACAGACATCATCGACGATTGCTTCAACAGTGCTGCTGTTACTTGTTATCTGAGTCTGTATTTTTACTTTTTATTGAGTCTAGACTATTGTAAGTTGAGTCGCACTGAGTATCTCAACCCTAGACTTAATACCCAAGCTCCATAAAACAAACTCCAAAACCTGCCAAGCCCAAAAAGCCCACTTGAACTTTCTGTCCTCTAGGAGACAGAGTTCGGGCCGAACTCTGCCCCACACAGAGTTTGGGCCGAACTCTACCCCCTTATTTTTAGGACCTAATTTTTAGGGCTTGTTGGTTGCTAGTTGTCCAATGGCTAAATATTTGAATATTTGGGACAGAGTTCTGGCAGAACTCTGCCTATCTGGACTAGTATATATAGGCCTTGATTTCTCTCATTTTCAATCATCCAATCTTCTCTTCTCCTATAGCCTATACATTCAAGAGCTTATTCTTCTCATCTAACTAGCCACAAAACTTCCCAAGCTCCCAAGGTTCTCATTACGAGTCAACTAGATGTTTGTGTGCAAGAGTTTCAAAAGAAGTCACTTGGATAATTCCATGTCTCGCCATCCTTGAATCTGTAAGAAGTTGGCGTGCTCTTCAGAGTAAAGGCACGTGGTTGTACACTATTTCACAAATAGTGGATTTTAATCCTGAGCTAGAGTTCTCAGGCCTGGACTAGCCCTCTACGAGGGAAACCAGGTTAAAAATTGATGTTTCTGCGTATGCTTCTCTGATCTCTATTTATATTACGCACTTATACTCTGATTATTATTTCTGTTGGGTGGACTTGAATAGAGTTATTTTTAATTGGGCATTATCGCACATACTCTATTCAACCCCCTCTAGAGTTGCCTACATGTACTTTAATTGGTATCAGAGCTCTGTTCTCTTACACTACAAGAAAAAAGGCTTTTCTTGACGGTGATTTCTCGTCAAGAAATGGGTATCTTGACGGTTGTGGATCCGTCAAGTAGGCTGGAGTCAAAAAAGCCCCCCTTTTCTTGACGGTCGCTGGCAACTTTTTTTGACGATTTTTGGCCGTCATATGAAGTAATTTTCTTGACTGTTTTTAGCCGTCAAGATAGCAGTTTCTAGAAACCGTCAACGTAGGCAAAAGCTTTTCTTGACTCCGGCCTAGATGATGGCCTTTAGCCGTCAAGAAAAGCATTTGTTTTGACGGACAAAACTCGTCATAAAAACATGAATTCATGGCTATTATGCAGCATATTTTGAATTAAAATTGACGTTTGACAACCGTCCAGAGAAGCTATCCAAAGTAGCATTAAGAGAAGCTTGCCAAAATTTTGTCAAGAATTATATAATAATAATCACACACATAATCAATCCAGAAGCTACACACATCAAACTATAAAATCCAAATTTCATATTAACAAACTATATTGTTCATACAACAAAAACATCCAATACACATCCCACCACATGTATTCTTCACTTGTCCAACCACAACATAATCCAACCATAAAGTACACATATCCCATATCTGTTTTTTCTATACCACTTAAACATCCAAATCATAAACATCCATGCATCATTTGTCACCACAAAATATAATCCAACACTACAAAATAAAACCAAAAAAGTAGCAAACCAGACCGGCGCACATCCTTCCATATCCACAACATTCTCCTATTCACAACATGCATGCACCTTCATTTTTCAGCAAGTTCCTGAGAGAACAAGAACACAAATTATGAATATACTTCCCTACATGTTCTTAATTATATAGATATTCAACACTATTATAGAATTACCAATACAGTTTGACTTTATTGCTGCACACACAAGAACCCGAGACAATTTGAATCACTTGACAAGAATCAGAAGGCTAGCCATACTGAAACTATAATAATTACTTCCCTAGATGCCTCTGTACTAAAGAAATATCAATATCAAATTACTAAATGTTTTTAGATGAAAGACCAACTAAAATAAATCAAAAACTTCTTGTATCGAATAATTTCATAGCTAAGTTATCAACATTATATGGAGTTATGAAACAACCTGCATCTACAATTGTACAAAAATAGATTATATCCTAACATGCCCAAAAATAGAATGGTTTTGGAACAAATACTTGGACCTATCGCCACTGACTCCTCGAAAGGAGCCTGTTCGGCGTCCGAGTTCAGCTGGAGAAAATACTAAATCCTGGTAGTGTGGAGGCAGAGAATCCCGTTAGGAATAACGCGAACCACCCCGAGCAAATATGAATGGCCAATGAGAGTGTTATTAAGAAACCTATCTCAATTTCTTCCTTGGTACTAACTTTATCAATAGGAAAGTGAACTAAACAAATGGAACACACCAGCGAGATATGGTTAGCCTGAGATCGATTTTGTCAGAACAACCGTAAACCCGAAAACCCACGATTGTAGCTGTACAGCTTTGATGAAGCAGTTGCTTCTTCACTGTATATAATCAATCATTGCAAATATATTTGCATCTGAAACCAATATTCTTGATTAGTTTTTATCATGGAAAGAAAGAATCATACACATAGGCATGGTCAAGCATGTCTTTACACCCAAAATCAAATGTTAAGGTAACACATTACTGCAAGCATTACATATACTTGCAATATATCAAAAGCAAGGTAAAAGCATGTTACACCAAGCAGATGAGTAGACCAAGAGAATGGTACATGGAGAGCTAAAGAATGATTATTGATAAACCATAACTTGTGGGGTTCTTTCCATCATTAGAGATGGGGAGCTGCAGAAAGCAACTATACTGCCTATAAGGAGCCACTGTTAGGCTTTCAGACCACTAGGTATCATCCAATAGTAACCACAATTATTCTTCGTTAATAAAACAAAGATAATAGAGGAAGTGGGTTACTGTCTAGCAAAGAACTTCAAAAGTATAGATAATGTCTCCTAAAAATCATATGATTCAACATTGAAACTAAAAACGAAGCGAGATCCAATAAAGTGTATAAAGAACAATACTCACGTCCATGGCATTGTGAAAAATATGTGGATTGATACTTTCAGCGCCTCTGCCACAGGTGTATGTCCTGAACAAGCATTCGTCCATGTCAGGACTTGTGCTCAAGGCTTCCATTTGTGCAAAATACAAAATACTACTAATCCCCTGGATTAAAGAAAACAAAAATATCAAAATCAACACAGCTTCCCTTGATCAATCAGACTAAGCTAAGCACTATAATATATGTGGTTTTAATGGAAAGTTTATAAACTGGAGAATATTATAGAAAATAACTCAACAATCAGAGTTTGAAAAGGAGCGAGTCATTTGAACTCTAGGGTTAAATCCTTTGATCATTACTATTCAACAAGTCGTTAATGATATACAATAGGGAAAATACGATAACAAGCACTTTAATGAAGACTAATATAGCATGCATGATACCGACATCTAAGCACAATAGATAGGAGCAAGCTGATGAGTTCAAACATATCGTAGAATGTGATGGAACAGTAAGAACTACAATAAATTAATAATCAATACCAGCAATAGATAAGATGGTAGATATGATAAGCATAGCATAAACCATTGTGATTCCAATTTGCAAGTTTCTAGAGAAAAAAGTACACGCAACCAAAATGGTGCTGGCAACATAAATAAGTAGAAAATACCTTAACAAGGTAAAAGAGACCTAATGGAGTCAGTTCGATCGTCGAGTGCTTCCTTGTTCAGTGGAAAAGAGCTGTAAAGTTCATCGACGTCTTCAAATTCCTCAAAATTATCCTTCATAAACAAGGTGAAGATGTTAAAAGTCGATAAAAGAAATTCTAAGAAAGTTGATCTAAATCTTGATTAGATAACCACTTATTTGTGTTCTACATAGTCATCTAGAAAGTCCCTGAAGGAGTCACGATAACAATTCGAACAAAAATAGTATACCATCTAATTGTCATATTTTTCTATTATACCAGCCGAGGATGTCTTGTTTTCCTTTCTTTACAGAAAGCCCTTTAAGTTCAGCTTCATAATTATCAATCTGACTTTCCAAATCTCCAACCTATAAAAGTTAACTAGGAGCCTATTACAGAAGTTCAAATTACCATTACAATCAAGCAGTAAGTTTAACGACAAGAATAAACATGTGAACACAACTCATAATTCTATTAACAAACAAATAGTAGACCACAAGTTGACGTGTCAAAAAACTAAGGCAAACATACAACCAGCTACAGATTTAGTGCTTCTGCAAGGAGGCAAGTCATCTTAGTACCAGGTCATCTTAGTACCATGTTGCTCATAAACAGTACAAGGAGGCAGGTCATCTTAGTACAGGTCATCTTAGTACCATGTTGCTCAAAAATGCCACTTCTGTTGACATGGTATACAACATAGATATCCATTCAACAAATTCGATGCTAAACAAATCTAAGTTCCAACTTAAAAGAGAAAATAGGATAAACCTTTACTATTAAATGTTCTATAAAAAAAACCTGTGTACGTCCTGCATCAGCAACAACAAAGTTGGAAGTTCGCAACAATCATCTGCTTCCTTCAGCCTATTCCTGATAAACTGCAATATAAATAAAGGTGTACACCCTCTACAAACTTCTCCCAATCCAATACGGATCCCCACAACACTTGGAAGCAAGAATAATTGATTACAAGGCTACGAAGAACAAAGACGACGAGTAGAGATTACCCGAACACGATCCTCCTTTGAAAATGGCCTTCAATCCTCCTTTTTCTCTCCAAAAAATGTAATGGCACTCTTGCCTCTTTCCTATCTCTTGTGTTTGTTACACTTTGTTACTCTTGTGATTAGGGTTAGGAAAAACCATATATAAACACCCTAATCCCGCAACAAAACCTGGACCGTAGGATACGATCTAATGGTATAAAAATCACCATGAAATTCACTTCAGCCTGACGACACAAAGTTTGGCCAGAACTCTGTGTTTTTGTCACAGAATTGTTCTGGAACCAAGGGGGTAGAGTTTGGCCAGAACTCTGCCTCCCCTGTTCCAGAAAGCCATTTGGTGGCTCTCGAGCTTCTTTCTCGTCTCCGAATGGCCTCGTCACCTCCCCGAGCTTCTCCGACACACAGACGACTCTCGTCGCACTCCGGGGTCTTCTCCACATAGGTTTGGAACCCCACCCACTCCAACGTCATTTTTAATCAAGGGAAGAAACATTATTGAATATGAGTTTGTGCTTACACTTCTTGTTGATTCATGCAGGATAATACTATTTTGGCCTGACCATATTGCTCCCATTGTCTCAAAAGAAATCGATGATTACAAGAGGAAAAGATTAGTAAGCTTGGAAATTCTAATATAATTAGTCCTCTCAGGAAAAAAAGCTTTCGTTGACAATTGGAAAAGGTAGTACTACCACAAAGTAATGTTCAAGATATTTAAAAATTGTAATAACATAAAGAATGATGCACTATTTACGGTGTCACTTTATAATATTACTTGAAGGGCTAGAAAGTTCATTGAATTATGCAACTATCTCATCTCAAACTCAAGTGATGATGCATAAAAGAAAATAACACGTTTTGCATGACAAGCTGTTGTGTCTCATGACTCTCATTTAAGTATCCCCTAAAGGTCAGCCAAGATATTTCTTGTAACTCTCATTTACTGCGTAAGTAATTTTCATGCATATATCCTCCACGATTTCAGTATTAAGTTATTAATATTATTATCTAAGTTTTGCAATATCATTGACCTGGAAGGTTGGAACAATGTGTTGCATGACATGTTGTTGTGTCTCTACTATGAATTATTTACCCACACCTCCATGTAACAGAATATTTTTAAGTTATAGCTGCAGTATTCATAACATACCCGGCGTACTTATGCTAGTCAAGATATTGATATAGAAGAAATTTATAAATGAAAATAGTTCAAGATAAATACATATGAGGGACAAATTTAACACCTTTGAAATAGCTCTGAATACATACCAGTGGATGCATCTGCCATTTTAAGAAAACTGCACATACTCAACTAAAAATAATAGCGATAGTAAATATTGATGAATTTAGAAATTGATTGTAGGCCTTTAAAAAATGACAGTCACGCTGAGTTGATCAGGACAGACTCAAAAGTCACGCTCAGTTGATCCAGACAATATTTACAAATCACGCTGGGGAGACAGCTCATCATTTGTCAGAGAGTAATTATGACTGACAGCACAACAGTCGAAGAATGTCTCTTCGTATGCCACGTATGCACAGAATTCGAGAGATCACAGCCGTCTATTGCGTGATTTTCGAAATCTTCTTCAGCAAGACTCAACCTTTGTCAAGTTGGCGTACCAAAAGAGCTTCTAGTCATTTAATGTGACTGACAAAAGCAATCACTGTCAGAGATTTTGTGTCAGTCGAGGCAAGCCAAATCAAGACAGTTGGCAGTTCTATCCCAAGTCTGCGTGTATTTTAAGTTTTCCCTCAAATCTGCGTGGATTCTGAAGTTTTCTTCTTCCTCAAGTCTGCGTGGATTCTGAAGTTTTCTTCATCAAGCCTGCGTGGATTCTGAAGCTTCTTGCCCCAAGCGTGCGTGGATTTTGAAGCTTTCTACCCCGAGTTTGCGTGGATTTCGTCTTCAACAAGTCTGCGTGGATTTCATTAAATTAGAGTACGTGGCGGCCATGCCACTGATCTCTCGCCTGCGTGTCCTGTAACTTGCACACGACTCATGCATGATTGCCATGTGTCCAACAGTTACAGGCCACGTCCAGTAACTGCTCACAGTCTTGCGTATGTTAAATCCTGCGTGATTTTCAACTAAGCACAGACTGTGAAGACAGTTATCTTTTCAGTTATTATTTTCGACTCTATAAATAGAGTTCTTTTTCTCATTCATTGTACAGATATATTGATATCTACTGTCAAAATTTTGAGAGCTTTTCTTCTTCGCATAGTCCAAGGGATAAAGCGATCGTCTTCTAGATCGAATTCCCACAGTTGTAATTTTTCCAGATGCACAATCAAATAAAGAGAATTTCTTTATGGAAAACAAATTGGTGACTCTGCTTGGGAAAAAACCATCTCCTCTTCTGAGATGGTAACAACTCAATGCGACACTTCGTCAATCGGCTCGACGAAGAAGGTGATGACGATCAAATTCGATCAACTCGCCTATGAAGAAATACAGCGGGCTAAGGGTGGCAAGCCCACTCCAGCCTCCATCATCACTGCCAAGTCGAAGGGACACTCTGTCTATGTCCCTGAGAATCAGTTGGCAGTCAATGGTGAAGTTTCTGCCACAGTGTCTACTCCTAACACTGGCAAGAACTCTACTGCAAACACGCACACTCTTGTGCGCTCGAAGATGACAGTAACCAAAAGTCACGCTGACAGTACTGGCTCCTTAGCCAAATCTGTTCCAGCGTGCAAATTCAACTCTAAAAGTCACGCTGACAGTACTGGCTCCTTAGCCAAATCTGTTCCAGCGTGCAGATTCAACTCTAAAAGTCACGCTGATAGTACTGGCTCCTTAGCCAAATCTATTCCAGTGTGCAATCCCACATTCAACAGTCACGCTGACAGTACTGGTTCCTTAGCCAAATCTGTTCCAGTGTGTAATTCTAAATTAAAAGTCACGCTAACAGTACTAGTTCCTTAGCCAAATCTGTTTCAGCATGTATTTCATCAGAGAAGAATAACTCCTTAGTTATCTCTTCTTCTTTACCGAGTTCTACTAGAACTGGGGTGGTCTTCCACACAAAGTCCCTTCGAAAAGGAATAACTCTTTAGTTGTTTCTTCTGCTCCTGTAGTTTTTACTTCAGGAACAGCTTTGACTGATACTTTTGTTAGTCAAAGGAAAGGAGATGGTCTTTTGACTACTCTTCCTTCTGGACATTCTATGTCTCAAAATCGGATTGAGTCTAAGAAGAAATATTCCTTAATATCTTCTTCTATGACTTCTTCGAATTGGGCACAGAATTTGTCTCGAAAAGGTCTGTTACCAACTCCTAATCAAAGGAGTGGTTCAACTCTTCCTTCTCTGCAAATATCCAGATCAATGGAAGGAAAACTCCATGTTTCCAAAACCAATGTGTTACCTTCCACTGATTTAAGAACAAAATTCAGCACTTCTGGTGTTAAGAAACCATACCAATTGGATATAAAGATAAAAGATCCAGATGCAGAGTATGCAAGAAATTATGTGGCTCATATTAATTACTCTTTGTATAATCAAGAGCCATCAAGACCCAAGAACAGGAAATATACTCCTCAATCTTCACAAACAGATTTACGAGAATATCTTCAACAGAAGAGAAGAAGTTCTGTGTCAAAGGACCATGCTGAATGTGACTTCTATCCAAGAGTCATAATTCAATGCAGATGTCAATCAACGGTTCAAGACCATGTTGATCATGAATGTGACTTCCAGCCAAGAGTCACGATGCAATGCAGATGTCAAACAAAACGATAATCTGTCTTCAATCGGATTCAGTGTGAACATATGCCTGATGAAGATGCGCCTTTGTTTGCTTCTGTCAATATGACCTCTCGGGATGCTGGGGGTAGAGTTGATAGTCCAGATGGAGTATACAGAAATACCAGAGCAAGAGCCTTAGCTTCTAGTCAAAGAAATTTAATCTCTGAAGATGATTCTGAATTTCTTGGAGAATCTAACTTCCCACCTCTTCCTACTGGGGGTAATTCTCCTATAGTTGACTTTGATGCACGAAGCAATGATTCAGAGCATATAACATCCACTAGTTCATCAATAATCCCTCATACAGTCACGACTTACATGGTTGATGGGAATACTGATGAACCTTCTTCTTTCTTGACTTCTCAAGATCAAAGAATTGCTTCTTTGGAACAGCAAATGAAGTCTATGACTGACACAATGAAGTCGATGTATGAACTCATGACAGCTCAGTTGCAAAATCGATAGACTGTACCAGATGCCATACCAGTTGATACTGATATAAGTCCAGTACAAGTTCCTCCAGCAGTACAATCCAATACTCCTGGACCAGCTCAACCAAATCCTAGTCTCTCTGGAGCTGGGGGTAGTGCTTACAATGCTGTTCCTCCTCCCAACTATTCTCTACAAGCCACAACTCCACAATCTTCGGAAGTTGTCTCTGAAGAATTGAAGAATCTCAAAACTCAATTCGAGGCATTCAAACAGAAGGATGGTTTACAAAGGTTAGGCATCAAGCAGCCTTATCCGATAGAATGGAAGCAAGTATCATATCCTCCTAAATATAAGCCTCCTACTATCTCATTCTATGATGGAACCACTTCTCCAAGTCAGTTTATTAATCACTTTGAAGTGATGACTGATCAACTGCAACCAAGCGACGCCCTCCTTACTCGGTGTTTGTTGGATGTCTTAAGGAAACGGCTTATAAATGGTATAGAAGTCTTCCAGATGGGAGCATTACCTCATTTTCCGATTTCAAACAGATGTTTCTTGAACGGTTCTATGAAGGGCTCAATGACATGACTATATCTGCTCTTATTAGAATCAAGCAGAAAAATAATGAATCTACAGAGGAATACATTGAACAATTTCGAAGAGAAGCTCTGAAGATGCCTCTTGGAACTCCTGATGCTGTCACCATCGACACATGCAAATCAAACTTATTGCCAATCATCAGCATGTGGACAGGATCCACTCAATTCCAAGACTGGCCTTCTTTCATAGTTAGTGCCAAAGCTGCAGAAATCAGTGCTGAAACCTTCAAAGGTTTAGGAGTGCAGATGACTCCTAAAGAAACAGGACAAGGTGCTAACAATAAAAACAATGCTCGCAAGGGAAAAGAAACTCTTGAAGTTAATCTTCAGAGCAAAGATGCATCAACTGTTCAAACTTCTCATACAACTCAACAACCAAGAACACCTCGCCCTAAAGAAGAATACTCTTTCGATGACGACGATGTCCTTGGTATCTTTGAATGTCTGCTGAAAGGTAATAAAATACAATTACCTGAGATCAAGAAACCTGATGAAGCTGGTAAGACAGATCATCCCAAATACTGCCCATATCACAGAATGCTGGGTCATACAATTCGTACATGTTATGTACTGAAAGGAAAGATCCAAGAAATGATTAAATTTGGAGCTATCTCTCTTACTCCAAAAGAGAAGACCGTCACCTCCAACGTCGTCTCTATGCAATTTGGAGATTTCCCTCCTCAACTCCTTGAAAGCGGAATTGTTCCTATTCCCAAGGCAACTCTTGAAATAGTAAATATTCCTCCTCCACAGTCTGAAGGATTAGCACCAATCACTTTAGAGACTGGAGAAATCATGTGGATTCATCCTGATCTAATAACAGACTTTGAATCTCCTTCTCCTCAAAAGATTTCTTCTCGAAAGTCCAAGATGGCTGGAAGGATCAAGTCATGTCATATGACTTCTCTTGGGTCTACCTCTGGCACAGAGCCAAAAGACAAAGAAGAAGCACTTGTTAGTGCTACTCGAACGGGGAAACCTTACCTAAAGGATTATTCTAAAAATCCTGAAGATCCTACTGATATCCCTTCAGCTGCTAAAGATGCTCCTAATGTTCCTCCTGAAGAAGAATCATCTACTGCACCTGTTCCTTCAACTACACCAGTTGAACCTGTTCCTCCCAAACCCACAACTCTTGAGAAAGGCAAGCAACAAGCTCAGTTTGATAAACCAATCAAGAAGTCTCTTCCTCTTGGACTTCAGAAGCCTTACAACTTCGACATTTTGGCTCAACTTGCTAATACTCCAGCTAGAATGTCCCTCTTTGAACTTCTACATCTTTCTAAAGAGACTCGAGAGACATTAAGTGAAGTACTTCTACAAGCTGACTCTTGTCTTGCACAATTGAAGAAGCCAGATGCAGAACCTGTCACTTGCTTACATTGCAACAGTGTATTGGAGATTATCCCAAATATCACCTTTACACAAGACGACATGCTACTGGAGGATAATCGACATGATCAGCCTCTCTACTACACCGGTTATATCGATACAATGAAGATAGATCGTATCCTCATTGATCCAGGGTCTGCTATAAGCATCATGCCAAAGAGTTTATTGGATGAACTAAAAATCCCTCTTCACAAACTCTCCAAGACGGTTACTACTATCCTGGGATTCAATCAAAGCCGAAGCGAGCCTTTGGGAAAGATTCATCTGAAGCTTCAAATAGGTGATTTCAGATCTAAAGTCACTTTCTATGTGATCGAGATCGCGGGATCCTATAATCTTCTTCTGGGGAGGCCCTTTCTTCATGAAAATAATGTGGTGCCTTCTACTCTTCATCAGTGTTTTAAATACATTAATAGCAATGGAAGAGTACAAAAAGAAGTTGCTGATATAAATCCCTTCCATGGAGTTGAAGCTTATTTCAACGATTCCCGAATGTACAAAGAAGAGTATACAAAGATCATACAAGCTATGGAGAAAGAAGATGCACAAAGTGAGACTTTAATAATCCCTGTTAAAGGTCAAACTACTCAGCAACAATCTTCTAAACCCTCTGGAGAAGATTCTTTCATCATTCCAGTGAGTGGACGGATCTCTCCGTTACCTCAGTCATCTACTCAAAATACACTGATCATTCCTGTCAGTGAGCGTACTACAGTTCCTGTATCTTCACAATATACTCTGCTAATTCCAGTTGGAGGGCGGACTACTCTTTCTACTCAAACTTCAAGGGAGCTCACCTCTTCTGAGCCATTTGTTATCGATCTTAATCGAAACAAAGCTTCTTCTTCTTCTCCCCCTTTAGTCATTGACTTGGCTAAAATCTCTAAGGCTCAGCCTTCTCCCAATGTAAATATTGTTGCTTTTATATTTAATAAAAAGTCTCCACCTTTGCAGTACGTTGATGTGTAATTATGTTCATAGTTATTTACATCTGTTAGATAACTTGAACACAATAACCATAGGAGTTGTACAGACTGTTCATACAGATGTATCTCTAGAACCTGTACAATCTTTATACTTTCTAGTTCCCAGCAGAAAGCCAGGAGACATTCTAATATTCTTCTACAAAGGGCCTCAAAATCCGTCTGATCTTGAAGATGATGACAAAAATGATGATACTGGAAGATTACAACTACGTCGTTATAGTCAGCAATCTAAAGACATCATCAAAAATATAGGCTATGACTTCAGGACTGGCCTCAATAGTGGAAAAGGAAGAAAAATGCCTGTTCGTATTCCTCCTCTGAAATATGGAAGGATGAAATGCGGATTGGGCTATATAGCTCCTACTCCTTTTATCAATATTATCTATGAAGATCCCGAGTCTGACGAAGATAAGAGATCTGATTCTTCTAGTACCACTTCTTGGGATTCCGATACGAGTATCGACGACTTCTACTGCAACCTTCTGTCTTCCAATATGGTTTCTATTGACTGTTTTGAAAATGATTCATATTTGACGGTTCATCCGTTCATCTGACGGTTTGACCGTTCATTAATACCTGACGGTTCGTCCGTTCATCTATCCGACGGTTCGTCCGTTCATTATAATCTGACGGTTAACCCGTTCATTCATCTAGTCTTTTGATTTTCGAGTCTAAAGATCATGAAAAATTGAGTTCAAAGATATTTTTATGTCTGAATTCTATTTTTTCCAATCAGTATTAAACTAAGATTATTTCTGGTTTAATATTATTTGATAGAATTACAAAGTTCATTTGTATATTCTATTCTACTGAAATATGTCATGTATTATTTACCTCTGAACATATTTTCTATGAATCTATCATTATCAAAACAGCAAAACCAAAAGTCAGATCAAGAACTTTCATTTGTTGTCATCAAAACATGGAATACAAGTGAAAGTGAAAATAAAAAGGATTCACTTGCTTGGAGTTATCAGCTCCCTAATACGATCTAGAACAACATTCAGTTTCTCTTTATGAGTTTTTCTAACTTTTTCTGCTGCTACAATTGTAACATTCTGTTCATCAAAAGTAATGATGGCAGACTGGCGACGGTTGGCTTCTTCAAACTGTTCCGCCTGCATCTGTTCCTGTTCTTTCTGAAGAATCTCACAACGTTCGGCTTCAAAGATATAAGCCGTAGCAACTTCAGCTTGTTCTGTTTCCATGACGGCAATGTGCTCTTGAAGACGAGCTAATTCTTCTTTCAATTTCTTCAATTCTTCAGTCTTGGATGCTTTGTCTTTTTCTAAAAACTCTACTCTTTGACGAGCAGCTAATATTTTCTTCGCCCTTTTCTAATTTTTCAGTAGAAGAGGCAAGAAATGTTTCTAGAGCTGCCTGTTGGGACTGTACTTCATTCTCTAGTTGCTCAATCTCAGCTTCAGTTAAAGATTGAATGTCCTCCTTCTTGGTCTCCCAGTATTTTCGGATAGTTACTTCTAACTCATCCAGGAGATGTTCAAAAAAGATGCACTGAGATGTGTAACCAGCATGTCGCAGCGCCATCAGTGGGAATTTGACCATAGTTCTGAGATCAGAAAAGGGCATAGCTTCATCCTTCAAGAACGTCTAGAATATGTATCTAGATATGAATAAATGATTTCCGGATACATTCCCAGGGTTTTTGTTAGCCCAGTCTCAAATCCAGGAGTCGCTGTCATCATGGAAGAAGAAGCTTGAATATTCTCTATCCTTGGAACAGAAGTATGTGCGACAGGAGAAGTTGGCAAGTGTGAACTCTCTTCATCAGCATCAGCTTGGATAAGCGGAGCATGAGTCGAGCTCATTGCTGCAGCAGTTCCTATAATTAAAGAAAAATGATTAGCATTTAAAGGAAGAGAAATAGCAGAAATAGAATCTGAAATAAAGCTTTACCTGGCTGAGGTTCATATTCGGTATGTGGAGGGAGTTTTGCTTCTTCTCGCAGCCGTTCCATGATTATATCCGATACCTGCTTTATATGGCTGCTTCCAGCTCCAGAATTACTAGGTGCTAAAGCATTGTTCGGTGACTGAACAGGTTCAGGGCTAAGTTCCATTCTGTTCCCTTTCACTTTATCTTCATCATAAGGAGTCGAAGTGCCAGCATGCCAGTCTTCTCCTCCTTCAGCTTCTTTTCTCCTTCATTCTCAGGATGAACTTCTGATTCAGAGTCAATGATATTCACATCTTCATGAATCTATGGAACAGTGACGATAGCAAGCTCAGTGTTAGTTGTCGGTTCAGTCGTCTCTGGAATATCGGTCCGAAGAATAATGTCCTGACAAACATTCTTCAATAGATTATCAGCAGCTGATAGCTCAGACGCCGTCACGTCTTCATTGCCTCTGGTCACAAAATGTTTTCTTCAGCCTGAGTTTCAGGAACTTTTGGCTGTTCTGAAACTTTTTCTAGAGCTGGTTCCTCTTCAGAGTAATTAATTTGATCATCCAGTGCTTGAATGACGCCTTCAGTCCCATGCTCAAATGGGATTATCCTCGTCTCTGAGGGTTCGATAGCTACTCTACTTGTGGTTAGAGCAGTTTTTCCTGAGCATGAACAGACTCCACTTCAGTCTGTTCAGTTGAAGCTGTTGCAAGGTGAATATTATCAGACTCAGTCTTCTCAGAAGAAGCTGCTTCATTGATTTCCGGCAAAGTTCCTCCACTCATGATCGTCTCTAGGAGTTTATTGCCTTTAATTTTGCTGACAGACTTCTTAACATACTTCCCTCTTGACCTCCTTATTAAAGGAGCGTCATCTTCATCAGTCTCTTCATCCTTCTCAGCGGCATCGTCTTCATCAACTGAGATACCGCCCAAAGATGAAGTAGCAGTCACCGAGACCCCTTTCTTCTTGTTCTTGGATGTTTGAGACCTAGTACTCCTCTTGGAGACGGTCTCAGATTCGTCACTTCTCTTCCTCTTAGAAAGAGATATAAATATAGGAGGAAGAACCTCGTCAGGAAAATTTCCTTCCTGGAATAATTCATAGAGAGGATCAACTTCTGTTGTCTCATCCTCGGGTTCTGAAGGAAAGTGTTGAATAATAATTTTCCTTTTCGATCTCTTCGATGGAGCCGGATCATCCTCTGCAACAAAGGTCTTCAGATTGAAACTTGGTCTGAAAGTGCTCGATGACACATAGAAGTGAGCATACGTATAAAGCATCTTTGGCCCCGAGCTAGACAAAGGATTAGGCATAGAGAATACGACCTTTGTATTTCTAGCCACAAAATATCTCCAACCTCGAGCTCCGTCGATGAGTCCTCCACGAGCAGATAGACAAGTAGTGGCATTCCCAACGTGGAGTTGGTCATACCCAAATTGTCTGGCAAAACGGCTTGGTAAATGGCTCCAGATATGCCATTTCTTCGTGACGGTATACTAGATGAGAAGGACGGATCTTCTGTAACCATTGGAAGGCTACATCATCTAGCCGGTTTCCCGTATCTCCGTCAATCATATTTAAGGGCATACTCTCATAGCCCGATGGTGGAGGGACACATTGGATAGACCAATGTGACGCCCTATTCAAGACATTTCTGTATTCTGGGAGGGTGTGAACCTTCCAGAACGTCTCTCCAGAGTACCTCTCCAGAAAAAGACTACTACTTCCTCCTGCCCCTGGAGGTATCAGACCATCATGATGAAGGAGAAGCCAACCATAAAGATACATGAAGGGCATCTCTATCCTTGGGAATTCTTCAGTCATCATCCTCTGAGCAGACAGCATGCTAGTGACAAAATTTCGGAGACCTGTATTCAGCCTACATGTCATCGCTGATAACAAATCCAGCTTGTAACCATACACAAGGTGCACCGCTGCAAAGATAACACCTCTGTGTATCCTGTCCAAAGAGCTGGAGCCAGGAATGATGAATCTTCTTAACCACAAGGATAAGAATCCGGCCAGATGACCGTTCCTTGACAGACTCTTTCCGCTCTGTCTAACATAAGAACTGAAAGTGGTTCCAGCTTTGAACTCGTACCAGTCTTCAGTAATAGTGAAATCTTTGCAATCATATTTCTCCAGCAAATAAGTGATTTCACTTTCAGAAAGAGGTTTGAAGTTGCTAATATGATACCACCTCTTCTCATTTATTTCTTTTCATCTTTTTCACGGTTCATGAAAAGGTAGGACATCCACTTCTGAATGTGGTTGCCAGCTTCATCCTTGGAACCCTTGTAATATAGAGTACATGTGCCAAAATGGCACATCATCTCTTCAAATAGATGGACCATCTCTGGGTTCTTCTCTGACAGAAAGTTCAGTTCCTCTGTCGTAGGAACATATTCCTCATACGACAGTGAGCCTGAAGGCAGGTGTGAGATGTATTCCATCTCATGAAGGGCGAAGCCTATCTCTCCTTTCGGAGTCATAAAGGTTCCCGTCCTGTGATTGTATCTCTCAACCAAAGCCAGGAATAGAAGGGGTTAGGCTTGAAACCGTAGGATGAATTGACGACGGCATTATAGAGATTTATCTTCTTCAGCTCAGTCGCAAAATTCTCCAAAGCCCAGTTGACCAAAGTCTTCCATCTTACATTCTCCTGATTCATTAGGCCATTCATCCTCGGCGTCGAGTCGGTGGGATAAAATGCATTCTTGTTAGACATGAATTCATTTATGAAAATAGGCATCCAGAATGGACTCAATATGGCTGAATCTTCAGGTGGTATGCATCCAGGATTCAAACTCCGAAATACTGATACATGATCCTCCGGGGCACTGAAAAATCCCTCTTTCCTGTAAATAATACGGCTTGCCTTCGCCTGCTGATATTCTGTCAAATACCAGGACATCTTTCTTCTCGGTAGCTGGCATGCATAGTCTCATGATTGATAAGCCCCGGGAAACCTTTGGCCAGTACATGGGTTGTTTCACATCCCCCTCAAAGCAGAAACACACCTTTCTCCCTGATGCCCTTTCGTCTGAGATTTTGTGCTATAGCATCTCCGAACAAGAATGCTGGTTTCTTATGGGATACCAGATCCAGACTCTGGAAAGGTTGCCATTCATCAAGCAGAGTAAAGTTGTTTGGTCTTGATTGGCCAGTGATAGTCTGCTTCAGGAAGATCAAAATGAGGGAATGTTATATGAGATAGATCATGCTTAAATGAATACTCAAGCACCCCTCAAAATCTGCTTCTTCGCTTCGGATGTTCACTACAGAAAATGACAAGAAGACAAAGTCAGATATACCTATGTCTATACGTGTATTACAGTATTTGAAGAAAAATTCAAAAGTCAGCAGACTCCACATGGATATTTACTGTGACATGCTGAGTGATTTATTCATGCGGATGATTAATTCACGCAAAGCTCAGACAGATTATGATGAAAGTCACGCATCATTTGCCAGAATCACATTTAAGTAGAAATGACAAAAACACGCTGACAGATCAAGACTAATCTATCCAGAAGATGACTCTCAGAAGTCTGCGTGAATAATTCAACATTGACATCTCTGTCAACGTGAAAAGTCACGCAGAATCATGAGAACCATGCTCCTTTGCGTGAAACACAGAGCTTCGTAAACACGAAGATGTGAAGTATGGCCGACCCTAAAGAGGGGGCATACTTATTAAATATCCTTTGCCCTAAGGAGGGGGATATATTCTGAAGTTTAATATCTTAAGATCCTAAAAAATTCTATGTGGAGTTCATCTTCATCGTCTTCGACAGTTTGTGTTCTCCCATCACTTACGATGCATAGGAGCTCGCGGGACTTCTTGTCGAGGAAGTCTGTCAGTTGTGGCACGCGACGAAGTCGCAGGGGCTTTCCCCTTGGCATGAGCATCAGCTTTTTTGGGAGCCATTGCTGCTGAAAAAGTAGAAGAAGAAGTCGGAGAGGAAGGAGTTTGTCGGAGAAAATGAAGTTCTCTTCTGTGGGTTCTCTCTTTCAAATGCAAGTAACGAAGGAAAGAAGTAATCTATGGCTTATTTATTGGCTTATGAAGAATTCCAAATGGCCCATCATGATTTGCCTCGATTTAGGAGATTGATACGGGATCTTAACTGCACAGAATCCCAACAGACCAATCATTCAGGAATAAATATCTCTTTAAAGTCATCACAGTGTGACTGATTTTATTTTATCATCTTATTTTCAAAGTATTTCGAAAATTTTGAAGTCTTTTTCAATTTTTTGAAAACTTTGAAGGGGGTCTTGTAGGCCTTTAAAAAATGACAGTCACACTGAGTTGATCAGGACAGACTCAAAAGTCACGCTCAGTTGATCCAGACAATATTTACAAATCACGCTGGGAGACAGCTCATCATTTGTCAGAGAGTAATTATGACTGACAGCACAACAGTCGAAGAATGTCTCTTCGTATGCCACGTATGCACAGAATTCGAGAGATCACAGCCGTCTATTGCGTGATTTTCGAAATCTTCTTCATCAAGACTCAACCTTTGTCAAGTTGGCGTACCAAAAGCTTCTAGTCATTTAATGTGACTGACAAAAGCAATCACTGTCAGAGATTTTGTGTCAGTCGAGGCACGCCAAATTAAGACAGTTGGCAGTTCTATCCCAAGTCTGCGTGTATTTTGAGTTTTCCCTCAAATCTGCGTGGATTCTGAAGTTTTCTTCTTCCTCAAGTCTGCGTGGATTCTAAAGTTTTCTTCATCAAGCCTGCGTGGATTCTGAAGCTTCTTGCCCCAAGCGTGCGTGGATTTTGAAGCTTTCTACCCCGAGTTTGCATGGATTTCGTCTTCAACAAGTCTGCGTAGATTTCATTAAATTGGAGTACGTGGCGGCCATGCCACTGATCTCTCGCCTGCGTGTCCTGTAACTTGCACACGACTCATGCATGATTGCCATGTGTCCAACAGTTACAGGCCACGTCCAGTAACTGCTCACAATCTTGCGTATGTTAAATTCTGCGTGATTTTCAACTAAGCACAGACTGTGAAGACAGTTATCTTTTCAGTTATTATTTTCGACTCTATAAATAGAGTTCTTTTTCTCATTCATTGTACAGATACATTGATATCTACTGTCAAAATTTTGAGAGCTTTCTTCTTTGCATAGTCCAAGGGATAAAGCGATCGTCTTCTAGATCGGATTCCCACAGTTGTAATTTTCCCAGATACACAATCAAATAAAGAGAATTTCTTTATGGAAAACATTGATCTACTGACACAATGTTAGAAATTCAAAATGTCTGAAAATGGGAAACAACCGTAATTTTACAAATGCTTCTTTTGAAAGGATGGTACATGTAAGTAGTAACTAATCCCTGCAGACCAGTATACCCAACCCTAGTAGCAATTACAACGATGTGGCCAGATTACACTCAGAAATGAATTTTAAAATGCAATTATTGGACTAAGTAACTAATGTCTTACTACGGGCATATTGAAAAGCAATTTTTCCAAGTCCCAACCTCAAGTCCTGTCCTACCACCAGAACCTGCAACCATATTTGATCAGTTTAGTTGTTGCTAAAATCAAAATTATTATTTGTACAGATGAGTTCAAACGTTGGCTAACTATGTAGTACACATTCGAATAAAGAAGGTTCAATGTAGATATTGACCAAATTGTATGGTTGGCTATAAGAGCCAAAAAGTCTCCCAAAATCATAATAACAGCATATCAAACTAAAAAAGGAAAGTATAGGAAATTTAAAATAAAATCAAAAGCCTAAACTTAGGAAGCATGACACTCCCAAATTATACTCCAATAGAAAATTAAGCAAACCCAAACTAAATAATTTAAAGCAAACCCAAACCCTAAAAATTTGAAGCAAGGAAACACTAAAACCATACGTTGAGTGAGAACAAACCCAAGTTCACTCATTAAAAAAAAAAACCCTAGATTAAGAAGGAAAAAAAGAAACAAAAATCGGACCTAAGTCGACGTGTACCTCGTGAGATCCTCCTCCTCCTCGTCAAAATCGACTTTGATGGCAGCGAAATCGAAGAAGCAGAGCACGTCATCGTGCCTCTTCTTCTTCCTGTCGGCTTCTCCTGGTCGGGGACCGAGGAGATGTTGGTCCTCGAACTGGTCAGAGAGGGGAAGAAATGGAGAAGGAGAGGCGGATGAGTGTCGTTGCGGTGGAGAAGGAGAGAAGGAGGAGGAGGAGGAGGAGGAGGAGGAGAAAAGAGAGGCAGAGTTGTCAATTAGGGCTTGGTCTGGGAGAGGACTTTTTAGAGATCGAAAGAAATCAAAAAAATTTACTGGGTTAGTAGATTAAAAAGAACCATCTACCGTCAATAAATATAAAAAGTTCAAAAAAAAATTACTTAATGGCAATCGAAAAAATTGCGCCAATTTTTTTGCACATATATAGTTGACGGTTATCACAAATCCGTTAATAAAGAAAATAACATTTCATCACGGATCCTCTAAAACCGTCAACTATTATGCTAAAAAGTTGCTAAAATTACATAAACAACGCATTTCTTGACGTAAGGCTAAATCCGTTAAGATAATCCCTTTCCTTGACGGGTTTTAACGACTGTCAAGAAATAAACCGTCAGGAAAAGCCAATTTTCTTGTAGTGTTATACTGGATTACATCCTAAGAGCTGATCCATGGCAACCACACAACCTACCTTTTCAACTATGGTGAAGGACAGTCCAGAAATAGGCCACTCCTATTTGACAGAACTAACTACCCCTATTGGAAAACTAGGATGAGTTTTTATCTCAAGTCTCTAGACTTTGATCTGTGGACCATCATCACGGATGGTTACAAGAAACCTGCCAGAATAGCTGACGAGAGGACTCTTTTTGAAAAATCCCACGACAAATATTTTGACCAGGAAAAGAAACATACAAGTCTAGATGCTAGGGCTACTAATGCTCTCTTTTGTGCAATAGACAAGAGTGAATTCAACAGGGTCTCTACATGCACCACCTCACACGAAGTATGGAAACTTCTGGAGGTGACTCATGAAGGAACCACACAAGTTAAAGAATTAAAGATCAGCCATCTGACACAAATACGAGACATTCAAAATGAAGCCAAATAAGATGATTACTCAGATGTTCACCAGATTTCTCAACATCGTCAACCCTCTATCTTCTCTTGGCAAAGTATATTCAAACCATGAGGAGATAAGCAAAGTGCTAAGAGGATTGTCGAAGATCTGGAACCCCAAGGTCACGGCGATTATTGAAGGAAATGATCTTATGGCTATGTCACAAGAAACTCTGATGGGCAAGCTGATGACGCATGAGCTGGAAATCAAAGATTTTGAAAAAACTGCTCCAAAAAAAATAAATTGCCTTGAGAGCTCATCGCCGAAGAACCATTTCAGAGGAAACATATGACGATGGTTCCGAAGGTGACGATCAAGCACTCATGGTTCAAAATTTCAAGAAGTTCCTATGCTTCAACCGAAGGAAGAAGGAACAAAAAGACGATGAGGAAGAACCTACCTGCTTCAGATGGAAGAAGACGGGACACGTCAGAAAAGATTGTCCTGTAGTAAAGAAAGGAAGCAGATACGAAAGGCCGTACAAGAAGCCGACCTCAAGGGAGTATGCCAACACTAGCATCTGGCACGAAAGCGAAGCCAGTGATTCAGACAAAGAAGAGGACTATCCGCAAGACATGGCAAAAGTTTGCCTAATGGCTACTTCAGATAAGGTAAACGATTCTTTTGACGACTTTTCTTTTGATGAACTAGGTGATGCCTTTAGTGATCTACTTGAAGACCACAAAAAGGTTATTAACAAATATAAACATGCTAAGGATAAAATCACGGCTCATGAAGCTGAGATCCATAGACTTTCATGCTTACTAAAAAATGTTAGAAATACTACACCCACGGAAAATACTGAGAAGGTATCTAAGCTTAAGTTAAGCTTACACGATGCTGAATCTCTTATTGAGAAGCAAACACATGATATCACAGCTTTAAATAAAGAACTTGCTGAAGAGAAAAACAAGTACAAGATTGCTACTGGTAGAATAAATGGTCTTACTGCTAAATGTGATGAGTTGCATGCTGCCTCTAAGAAATTAGAGATTAGACTGGGTAAACAGGTTATTCAACCTCAAACTCAGTCTCATAATCACAACACTTATACTAAATACCAGACGACTTAACACAAGAGAGCACGTCATTACAAGAACACTCATCCACATACCACACAAAAACATGCCTTTATATACACTTACTCCCATGCAGTATGTAAAACACACACACATAGTTATAACCATCCTGCTGCTACACGTAATTATTATCATCATCCTACTACTACATATAGTCATCGTCATCCTATACCCACATATAGACTTCACTATCATCCTGCACCCAACACCAATATACATGCTATATGTACTTAATGTGGTTTACATAGACACATATCACGACAGTGTAGAATTAAAAAACTAATGGATATTAATCTATATGTATGGGTACCGAAGACTAACTTTTCAGGACCCACAATAATCTGGGTACCAAAGGTCACATCTACTCATGGTGTAGGTGGACCTTCCTTCTAAAACTAAAAGCAAATAGATTCTCGATAGTGGGTGCTCGCGATATATGACTGGAGATGCTAATCTATTCGTAATACTATCGATGAAAAGGGAAGGATATGTATCATTCGGCAACAATCTGAAAGGCTATATCATAGGTAACGGTACAATTGGTTATCCTTCTTCTCCCGTTATTAAGGATATCTGTTTAGTGACCGAGTTAAAGCATAACCTGCTCAGCTTTAGTCATCTTGCTGATCATGGATATGATATTAACTTCGGTAAAAATAAATGCTTATCTATGATAGATCATCTGGAGACATCACTTTCGAAGGGATAAGGGAAGATAACATATATATTTTATATCTATCTAGAGATACTAACAGTACAGGTAGATGCCTCTATGTCCACAAAGATAAAAGGCTATTATGGTATCAGTGTCTTGGTCATGCTAACATGGACACCATATCGAGACTATCTACCAAGAAGCTAGTAAGAGGATTGCCTGAAATCACATTCAAAAAGGACACGGTATGTATCGAATGTAAAAAGAATAAGGCTACCAAATCTTCTTTTAAATCTATCAACACTGTAAGTACCACTCGACCTTTACAATTACTCTACATGGATTTATTTGGTCCTAGTAGAGTAGCCAGTCTTGGCAGAAAACTCTATGCTTTTGTTATTGTTGATAATTTTTAAGATTCACTTGGGTTTCTTTCTTGCAATTAAAAATTATACCATTTCAGTTTTCAAAGTTTTAGCTAAAAAGGTCCAAAACGAAAAAGGCTACATGATTACTCGTATCCAAAGTGATCATGGTGGCGAATTCAAAAATTCTGATTTGAAAATTTTTATGATTTAAATGGCTTTAATCATGAGTTTTCTTGTCCTAGAACTCCTAAACAAAATGGTTTTATGGAGCGAAAGAATAGGACTCTTGGCAATATGGCTAGAGTCATGCTGAATCAATTTTCTCTTCTGAAATATTTTTGGGTAGAAGCTGTCAGCACAGCGTGCCATATTTTGAATAGAGTTTTGATTCGACCTATTTCGAAGAAAACATCCTATGAGCTTTGGTTTGGAAGAACTCTAAATGTCTTTTACTTTCGAG
Organism: Iris pallida; assembly: GCA_029216955.1. Lineage (NCBI taxonomy): Eukaryota > Viridiplantae > Streptophyta > Magnoliopsida > Asparagales > Iridaceae > Iris > Iris pallida. The sequence goes on from JANAVB010014283.1 coordinate 24,020, forward strand.
TGTTTGGCTATCGTTGCTTTATCCTAAATACCAAATACAACTTAGACAAGTTTGATGCCAAGCTGACGAAGGTATTCTTCTTAGTTATGCTGCCAAGAGTAAGGGATATAGAGTGTTCAACAAACGTTCCATGATTGTTGAAGAGTCTACTAACGAACTTTTGATGAGGACAATAGTACAACTATAATTCCCGATGATGATGAACCATCAACTTATACTCCTGTGGATACACCACCCGAAATCAGTTCTCTGGAGAGCTTACCAAAGAAGTTCCAATTCAAACCTTCACATCCAGAAAACTTGGTAATAGATTTTGCCAAGTGTATGCAGAACGAGTTTGAGATGAGCATGATGGGGGAACTCAACTACTTCCTTGGATTGTGAATCAAACAATACTCGCAAGGCGTCTTCATCAGCCAGTCGAAGTATACAAAAGACATGCTGAAAAAGTTTGAGCTTGACAACATCAAATCTATTAGCACTCCTATGGCTACAACAACAAAGCTGGAACCCGATGAAAGTGGCAAACCGGTCGATCAACGTAAGTATCGAGGTATGATTGGTAGTCTATTGTATTTAATTGCTAGTCGTCCCGATATTATGTTTAGCGTTTGCTTATGTGCTAGATATTAAGCTAATCCTAAAGAATCATACATGACCGCTGTTAAGCGTATCTTTAGATATCTTAAAAGAACGATTACGGTAGGCTTGTGGTATCCCAAAACCACTTTCTTTGAATTAATTTGATATTCTGATGCTAATTTTACGGGATGCAAAGTCGACCGTAAGAGTACCAGTGGCACGTGTCATTTGTTAGGAAATGCTTTAGTCTTATGGTTTAGCAAGAAGCAAAATTTTGTCGCACTATCCACAACAGAAGCTGAGTACATCGCAGCTGGTCATTGTTGTGCATAGATTCTGTGGATGAAGCAAACTGTTGAAGACTATAACTTACTATTCAAGCACATACCTATTTTCTGTGATAATACTAGTGTAATAAATTTGACCAAGAACCCAGTATGTCACTCACGCATAAATCATATAGATATTAGACATCATTTCTTGCGTGATCATCAATAGCACGACACTATTAACTTAGAATTCATTGACACTGAACATCAGCTAGTATATTTTTTTTACAAAACTACTAGCCGAAGAGCGCTTTAATTTTCTTCGTCGAGAGTTAGGGATTTTGGATAAAACTATCATACAATAAGTTGTACCTGTGTAAATAATGATTATAACGTACATCATTCATGGTAATATTGCTTTGGGTACAAGCCGAAAGTGCCCTTCTGACAACAAGGCGTAAAAGCCTAAGCGATATGGTGTACTAGTCTTCGGACTACCGCTAGCTGGAATTCGGCCCCTACAGCTAACCTAAACCAGTTTTACTGTGATGATCATCATTTTAAACAATATTTATTATATGGCTACACTATTTTTATGGCTTGTAACATTCAAAATTTCAAATTCAAGATTTTTTCTATAAAAAATGTTTTTTAAACCTTTTTCTGTTCTGGAGCCAGAGCCATAGAACTCGTGCTGAACTCTGCCCTATACAGAGTTTGGGCCGAACTCTGTGTGTCTGCTTTCAGAACCCCCAGCTGCTCCTAGCCATCCAATTTTGATCTGACAGCCACGATTTAACCCAACCTGCTGGCCCTAATGCTCATATACCCAAACGCTCTCTCTCTCTCACATCACTTTTCTCTTCTTCTACCTCCCTCAGAACCCTTTCTTCTTAAACCTTAACCCCAGAAAACTCAATTCTTAGGGCTATATTTCTCTATACTCATGATTTAAGGGTTTTTGGTGGATCTCTTCCATTTTCAACTACTTTTGTGAGGTATAACTCCTATTTTTCATATCTTTAAAATTCATCTTTTCATTATCAATGGCTCCAAACTTATTTGGTAGATGAAAGAGATTGAAAAGTGAGGGGGCATCTTCATCTAACCCTCCTCCACCTCCTCCTCCTCCTAGTCATCCTTTGTTCAATCCACCACCCTCCACCAAATCCCAACACCTACAATGAGTAAATTTTGTCTCATTGGATGCATCCAATGAGTGGTACACAGACTTTTGCTCACGTAGTGTGTTCCCGGGCCATCCGATAAACTTCACAATTTTTTCGGCATATGACGCACTTTTTCACGATTTATGCCTCGATGAACTTGTCACAACTTCATCTCTTGTCTCTCTCAATGCCATACAAATGTTTTACTGTAATATAACTCATGATGACACTAGGATTTATTCTCGTCTCGCCAATATTGACATATCTTTTGACGATTTTGAACTTGCCGATTACCTTGACCTCCCGGAACCAAACACTTAGGAAAAACTTTTTGATGTCCAACAGTTCCAATTCCCCGATGATACCACTCTTGAGGGTTTCAAGGATGCATTATGTTCTCCTAACACACGTCCTCGCAAGCTTCGAGCCAAATATCTCAACAACTATTTTTATGAACTCCATCGGATCATCTTTTCCTCGATCTTGCCCAAAGCGGGATCTACCGATGAAGTCACTTATCTTGTGATATCAGCTCTATATCATCTTCACTTTTGTCTTCCGTTCAACTTCCTTCGCACGATGATGGATTGGATGATTCGTACGAGACCAAAACCAAAATCCTTAGTCTATGCCATGTACCTTCCAAAGATTTTTTGTGCCTTTAACATCCCTCTTGATGACTGTCAGTTCCTACCTGCTTCTTCCTCTCTGTCCAAGGCACGTAGGACTATTGCTGTTGCTGCATCCTCTGACTCTGATGCTCCTAAGCCCGAGCCTTCTGCTACTCTTGATTCCACCCAGGCGATGTTGCATGATCGCGTCTGTTTGAAAGACGATCGCTGGACCTAGTTGGACTACCGCACTACCCTTCACATGAGTGCTATCAGCAACTCGCTGCACGACCTCCAGTACACCCTGGCCACTCATCCTACTATGTCATTCCCTATCGTACGGGACCCTTCTCGTGAAGGTTACCATATTGACGACACATGGATCAGGCGGTATCTGGACCCGGACGCGGCCTTTGTTGACCCTCGTTGCTCTGCAAGCGACCCTTCAGACTCTGCTGGTCCATCCCGTGCTCCATGATGGTTGTGGTTTATTTTTTGCTGATGTTAAGCTATAGTTTCATTTTGCCTTATGTAGTAGTTTTTTAAAACTTTGAGTTGTAGTATTTCTATTTCCTTTATGTATTGTATTTCTTTCAAAACTGCACTTTGGTTCAGTATTGAGGTATAAAACTGCTAGAACTTTTTCTCTTTATGGTTATGGTTCCTAGTTGTGTGATTGCATGTATTCACTTTGTCTATTTTTATGGGGGAGCCATTATTTCATTTTGCTAAATGACAAAGGGGGTGAATACTTGATATTTGCTTTGGGAATACTTGATATGTGCTTTGAGCTTCTATATATATTATGTTGTGCTTGCTTGGATTAGAACTTGTCTCAGGATATATCTATTTACGGGAGGGGGAGGGCGACATATTCATCTACGGGGGAGCTATCATCTTTATTCCATGTGTCCAGGTATGAATGTTGCGACATACAAATATCGTGTTTTTATCAATTATCAAAATGGGGGAGATTATTGACCCAAACTGGATCATAGTCAACCTAATCTTGATAATTAACAAGATGATTTCTGTTATAATCCAACTGGACACATCAAGCTCCACCAAGCTCCAAAAGAGAACGTCATCACATATCAGTTCAAGACAGACATCATCGACGATTGCTTCGACAATGCTGCTGTTACTTGTTATTTGAGTCTATATTTTTACTTTTTATTGAGTCTAGGCTACTGTAAGTTGAGTCACACTGAGTATTTCAACCCTAGACTTAATACCCAAGCTCCACCAAACAAACTCTAAAGCATGTTAAGGCCAAAAAGCCCATATGAACTTTCTGTCCTCTAGGAGACAGAGTTCAGGCCGAACTCTGCCCCACACAGAGTTCGGGCCGAACTCTGCCCCCTTAATTTTAGGACCTGATTTTTAGGGCCTACTGGTTGCTAGTTGTCCAACGGCTAAATATTTGAATATTTGGGACAGAGTTCTGGCCGAACTCTGCCTATCTGGACTGGTATATATAGGCCTTGATTTCTCTCATTTTCAATCATCCATTCTTCTCATCTTCTCTTCTCCTATAGTCTATACATTTAAGAGCTTATTCTTCTCATATAACTAGCCACAAAATTTCCCAAGCCCCTAAGGTACTCAGTGCGAGTCAACTAGAAGTTTGTGTACAAGAGTTTCAAAAGAAGTCACTTGGACAATTCCAAGTCTCGCCATCTACGAATCTGTAAGAAATTGGCGTGCTCTTCTGAGTAAAGGCACGTGGTTGTACGCTATTTCACAAATAGTAGATTTCAATCCTGAGCTAGAGTTATCAGGCCTGGACTAGTCCTCCATGAGGAAAACCAGGTTAAAAACTGCTGTGTCTGTGTATGCTTCTCTGATCTCTATTTATATTTTGCACTTATACTCTGATTATTATTTCTGTTGGGTAGACTTGAATAGAGTTATTTTTAATTGGGTATTATCGGACATACTCTATTCACCCCCTCTAGAGTTGCCTACAAGTACTTCAAAAGCTTGTCAGGGGAAGACAAAGAATATCTGATACGGCTTATCCGAGAATACATCGATGTATTTGCATGGAGCTACGAAGATATGCCGAGTTTAGACCCATAAGTTACCCTACACCGTTTTAACATCCTACCCAATGCTAAGCATGTCAAACAGCAACAACGGTGTTTTCGCCCTATCATCATGGATACTATCGAGGAAGAAGTCGATAAACTCTTACAAAGTGGCTTCATTCGCGAAAAACAACACCCAGATTAGGTGACCAACGTTGTCCCAGTCACTAAGAAGAACGAAAAAATTTGGGTCTGTATAGACTTCAGGGATCTCAACTCGACCTGCCCAAAAGACGAGTTTCCTCTCCCGATCACTGACGTGATGATCGAAAACACTTGTGGCTTCGAGCGTATGTCCTTTATGGATGGTTTCTCAGGCTACATCCAAATCAAGATATTTACTGAAGACGAGAAGCATACTTCATTTTGGACTCCAAAAGGGATATATTGTTACACAGTTATGCCCTTCGGGTTGAAGAATGGGGAAGCATATACCAGCTGGCAATGAGCACATCAACTGAAGATGAACCCAACCAAGTCATTCCTGGGAGTTTCCAATGGCAAATTCTTTGGCTTTATCGTCACAGCCAAGGGCATTCATATTGACCCTGAGAAGACTAAGACGATCTTGGACATGACTGCTCCGAAGAACTTGTGCGAGCTTCGAGGCCTGCAAGGGTACTTAGCATATATCAGAAGATAAAAGGGATTTCTTTCATCTGGATGGAAGAATGCTAGCGCGCGTTCGACGACATCAAATAGTACCTCAATAGTCCTTTCGTACTAGTAGAACCAGTCGTGGGGAGACCCTTTCTGCTATACGTCCGAGCTATGGACCATTCTCTCGGTGCATTGCTAGCCTAGAAGAGTAATGAAAGCCACGAACATACAATCTACTACCTTAGCAGGACCATGATTGGTGCCGAGCATCGGTATATTTCTGTCGAAAAGGAGTGTCTTGCTCTGCTCTTCGCCATCCAAAAAATGCGTCATTATGTGGTGGATAGACGATCCACGTCATCTCTCGAGTCAACCATCTCAGGGTCCTCATGACCAAGCCAGGGGCCTTAAACTCACGGCTAGCCACATGGGTGATACTTTTGACTCCCTCTGACATGGTGTTTGTCCCACAAAAGGCAGTCAAAGGCCAAGCATTGGCAGACTTCTTAGCAGTGCACCCCGTGCCAGGGACATCAAAGCTCTATAACAACATCCCTGATAAAGTTCTAGAGTCTAATGCCATCTCAGATAACTCGGTTTGGCGTATATTCTTTGACGGTGATTAAAGAACATGACCTAAAGGCAAAATCATCGCAGGGGTCGGAGTGGTCCTCGTCACTCCTGATGGCTTGGTCATCAACCGGACATATTCTCTCATGGAATCATGTACCAATAACGTTGCCGAGTATAATGCTCTCATCATCGGACTCCAGCTCGCTAAACAGTTAGGGGTCGACTACATTGAAGCTTATGGCGACTCCAAATTGATTATCAACCAGGTTCGGGGATAATACAAAGTCCGAAATGAAGATCTGGTTCCCTACCACCAAGTAGCAATCAATGTCATCTCTAGCTTCACAGGGTTCTTTATTGAACATGTACCTCGGTTAAAGAACTTGGAGGCCGACGCACTTGCTTGCCTCATCGCTTCTCTAGCATTCCACTCTGGCCAAGGTAAAAATCACAAATGTGATCAGCTTTGTCAAACATCATGTCATATACCATTCTAGCATTCTACAAAGGATCATCCATGACATAGTCCTCAGTTCGTGAGCCACGCTTTCTGTCGGTTATGCGATAAAAATCGAAAACAGAATGTGGCATCAATGGCTTACAATCCCGCAGTGAATGGACTATCCAAAGCGTTCAATAAAACTATCATTAAGCTACTTAAGAAAGTCATTTCGTCTAATAAGCGCGACTGGAATAAGAAGCTCGGCGAAGGTCTGCGGGCTTACCGTACGACCGTTCGAACACCCACGGACAGCACGCCATTCTCTCTTATTTATGGAAGCGAGGCAGTGCTTCCCCTAGAGATCCAGATCCCATTCTTACGGATAGCTGTCACCAACCAACTGACTGACAAAGACAATCAATGCCGGCGGCTATAGGAGTTAGAAGCGTTGGATAAAAAATGTCTGCTAGCTCAATAACGAATCGAGCTTTACCAAGCTCGAATTTTCGGGGCCTTCAACAAGAATGTTCGAGAAAGGACATTCCAAGTAGGTAACCTCGTCTTGTCAGTTCGAAGATCGATGATAATGACCCGTACGACGGCTGGGAAGTTCGAGCCCAAGTGGGAGGGACCATTTGTCATAGAGACGATCTACTCCAATGGTGCCTACCGGTTGGCCAAACCCAACGATGACTTGTTAATGATGCCAATCAACGACAAATTCCTGAAGAAATACTATGTCTGAGTTTCAAACCAGCATAGGCTCCCACATCCCTTGTGGGTATTCATGGATTCCGTTAAAGGAATTCATCCCCACTTCACCCCAGAAGAAAAATAATTCACGTCCATATCACATCTGAGTTGTCTTCCTATACCCTAGCGAAGTTCACGTCTACCATGTCTATATCACCTCCGAGTAGTCGTCTCTTCTATGATAACCTCGTGTTGTCCTAACTCCCTAGAAAATATTTCACCTCTGAATTATCATTCTATAACCTTGTGAAGATGTGCCTATCATGTCCATATTACCTCCGAGTAGACGTCTCTTCCATGACAACCCACCATCATAGTCATATTCATCTATACCACTACCAAAATAAGTCATATTGGCGACGACATTAGCGACTCCGGCAAAATATGTCGCTATTTTTGTGTATTTAGCGACGTATAAAAGTGACGTCGCTGAACGTCGTATTCAGCGACGTTTAGCGACTGATAGCGACTAGCATTATGGTTTGGAAAGAACAAGTTGTGGTTTAGTCGCAGAACGTCGCTGATTGATTTTATTCAGCGACGTTTTGTGACTCTTACTCCAGTACGTCGCACGTTTATTAGTTAACAGCGACTTTAGCGGCATCTTTATAGGACGTCGCTAAAATCTTTCATATAGGGTGCTGGGAACCGATCGATTTCATTTTCTTTCCCCCAAAATTTTTGATATCCCGTGCGCTTCGAGCCCCAAATCTCTCTCCCCCTCCTCCTCTCGTCTCCGACGACCCCTCCCCACGGCGACCCCCTCCCCACGACGACCCCCCTCCATCGGCGACCCCCGTCCCTTCGTCGCACATCCACCGTCGAGTCCCCTCGTCGACGCCGACCCGACCAGTCCCCTCCGCCGCTGCTCAATCCCCGGCGACCCCGACCCGACTCCGACCAAGGCAGGTAAACCCTAACCCTAGCTTCCTCCTCCTGATGTGCTGACACAGACACGACACACACACATGCTGACACGACATACACACACACGCTGACACGCTACGCACACATGCTAACACGACACTAACATGACACGTCAACACGACACACACACATGCTGACACGACACGCTGTTTAGTGTGTCACACTCACATGCTTGTGCGTATGTGACAGTTTAGAGAGGAAGGGACTGTCAAAAAAATAGTTTTATGTGGCAACCCCATTGTGAGAACACATGAGTGGCTATGGGCTAATGTGCATCCTAGTGAGTGAGTGGTAGAGTGAGGTATCCTATGAGTGAACTTGAGTATCTAGGAGGTGAGTATCCTGTGACAGGTTAGAACATGAGGTATCCTAAGAAGTATATACTATATAGAGTATCCTAGTACCTAGAGTGTATATATAGAGTATCCTAGTACTTAGAGTGTATAGAGTATCCTAGTACCTATAGAGTATCCTCTAGAGTGTATACGGTATCCTAAGATATTGGGGATTACCTACTCTGAGAACCTTGCTAAGAAGTATCCTAGTACCTACATTGTATAGAGTATCTTAGAAGTGTAGGTATGATTGCTACAGTATTTGAGCCCTTCTATATAAATTAAATTTACTTATGCCAAGCCTTTGGGCCTATCAGAGTTATAAATTTTTTCGAAAATCTAGTATAACGCTGATTGCCTCAAAATGCTTGCATAAGTAAGAGTGTATAGAGTGAGTATACTAGTAGTATATCATAGTTTTTGGATGTTTCCACAACTGTTGCGGAGGATGGAGGAGCAGTCCCAGTCTTAGCCGGAGACGGACGATGTGGCCCTCACCGTACGATTTGATATGCTCGAGCGCACCATTAGGGACACGGGCGAGAGGAAGGATCGTGCCATTCAGACGGTGCAGGAGAGGACGGGTCTTGCCGTTCATGCGTTGCACGAGACGTAGGCAGCCATTGGCGAGCAAGTTTCGAGGCTGGCGGCTGTTATGGATTCTACCAACTCCAGACTGCTGGCCATGGAGCGGATACATCCTGGTCGTGCTTCGACATCCACACCGACTGCAGCGGCTATACTGCCTCCTCTTTCTCCTACTGATGGGTCGTCACCGGTGATGCTGAACCTGGAGCAGTATAGGTTCTTGCTGTCCCAGGTGCAGGCACTGCCTACTCCTCCTCCTCTTCCTCCTCATCCTCACCAAGCGTAGTCCTTTATTGGACTTGTTTTCATTTGTTGTGTTGGTGACCCATTGTTGGGTCTTTATGTATTTGTTGGTGACCCATTTTTGGGCCTTTATGTATTTATTTTATTCCGGGTATGACTATTTATTTTAAGTTATATTGAGTATTATCGGACATACTTTTTATAGCCACTTGGTAGTGGATTTGTATCCACCCGGTTATTTCTTATCTTTCTGATCATTCGATTCTATTTATTTGATTATTGGTAGTGCATTATTATTATTTTTCTCTATATTGGTTTACCGGTGTTGAGTGTTCCACCGAAGGGGGTCGGCAAATCCAAGGAATTCTACGGAGGGTTGCTCCGGGTCTATTATTTGCAAACTAAAACTCTAAATACAGTACAATGCTTTTATTGTAACTGTTATTTATGTGAAATGCATAATCATTCAGTTTTTTTTTACATTTTTTGGAATCAGCGACGTTTACCGACGCAGAGCGACGGTCAGTGACGCATACATATGTCGCTAGAACGTCGCAAAACTGAGAATCATAATGTCGCAGAATGTCGCATATACGTTGACGTGGCAAACTGTACAGGTCATCATATCTAGTATCCGAACGTCGGTATTCAAGTATCGTAACGTTGAAAAATGTCGCAAAAATGATGACATAGCAACCAAAAAATTGCCAGATGTAGAGTCAGAAAATGCAGCTAATCTCTGACTATAACGTCACTAAAACCAGAATGGACAGCGACAATCAGCAATAAAATGTTACGTCGCTAATTAGCAACATTTTTGTTGGTCAACGTCGCTAAATCTAGCAATGTCGAGCGTCGCCGAATAACGTCGCTATAGCGACAAATAGTGACATTTTACAAGTTACCGACCATGAATAACGCGACATACTCGAAATGTCGCTAAAAACGTCGCTGTCAGAAGTTAGCAACATTTTTTTGCTGTTTAGCGACGTTGTTAGGTGTCGTTAATATGAGATATTTTGGTAGTGTACAACCTTTCACGTGCATATTACCTCTGAGTAGTTCTATACACCCGTAGAGTCTATCCTTGCCACGTCCATATTACCTTTGAGTAAGAAAAAGTCTACCACCAAAGAATTCTATGTTTACCATGTCCATATAATCTCTGAGTAAGGCCGAACACCAACGGCCAGGCGGAGAACTACAAAATCTGACTATTTCGCAGTAGAAATGGGATAATATCTGTATGGACTTTATAGTCAGCTTCCCAAGAACACAGAAGGAGAATGATGCGATTTGGATGATCGTGGATAGATTAACCAAGTCGGCTTATTTCATTCCAGTAAATGTTACATGGGGCGTAAAACGGTTGGCTCATATCTACATGAATGAAATTGTCCGATTACACGGGGTGCCAGCTTCTATAGTGTCAGATAGAGATGAGCGATTCTTGTCGCAATTTTGGATAAGTTTGCACTCAGCATTAGGTACAAAGTTGAATTTTGGTTCGGCATACCATCCGCAGACGGATTACGGAAAGAGTAAATCAGATCCTTGAAGATATGTTGAGATTGTGCGTGCTCGATTAGAAGACAAATTGGGACGCACATCTCGTATTGGCAGAATTTTCCTATAACAACAGTTATCAGGCAAGTATCTAGATGGCCCTGTATGAAGCCTTGTATGGACGAAAATGTCGATCACTATATGCTGGGATGAATCAACGAACGGCAAGTGGTCGAACCAGAACTTGTGGAACAGGCCATCGAGAGGGTCTGCTTAATTCGAAAAAGGCTTAGTATCACGACCTGTACCCGCTTTTCGGGATACGAGTGCGTGTCCAAGCCAGCCTACGCCACAGTATCGGCGGGTAGAATGCTGTCACGACCATGATGCTCAATATGACATAAATATAACATTTATTGCTCATTCACATTTCTAAATTGATTACAACCTTTATAACATTTATATTTAGAGGAAATACAACATTCTTATATTTAGTGAAAATGATACCACATCTGTCTAATCTCTAGGTTTTTGCCTGCTAGTACACCCGTATCTCCTAATGCTAAGTGAAGCCACAGCTAACCTGAAAAATGTTGGTTTCCAGTCAGGAATGGAATAAGCACACAAACCGATGACAATACAAAAATACAATAGAATTCACAAGACATGAAAATATCATATGTGAGATGAAACTAGAAAGTAAGTGCTATCATGGCATGTCTAGAAAGCAAGTAGGTAACTCTATAACATGATGAATCTACTGGAGGAAACATGTAAATGGGGTGACATGGCAAGTGATGAAGAAAACAGAAAGAACAAGTAAAAGACAACTATCTATGTGTTTTGAAATATCAGTTTTGATATGTGAAAGGCTAGGGGGTGAATCAGGCAACCTGCACCTGTCGTATGCAGCTGCTATTCTCTACGAAAGACACGGAGGATAGTTCTGGGTAGTCCACATGTCTACTAAGATATTTTTCTTCCCGACTAGTACTCATGGACTCGAACAAGTCACGAAACACGAAAACACGACAATCACGAAATATAGTATGTAGAGATCTATAACACTAATCCATGTAATAATGTGTCAACAAGCAAGAGCATATGTATAAACATGAAATAGAAATACTACTATGAATCAAAAGCAATCAGAAAGTGCACTTGCCTGAGGTCCTTGCACAAACCATAGTCACAAGTCGAGGATGAGGGGATTGTTGATCTAGAAGCTGTCAATCTATAACATACATTGTACCACAAACCATGCACGAAAACCATAAGTCAATTCTAAGGTTCTAGTTCTAAATTAATGGAATAAGTGGCTGATGGGTTACTAATCTAATAATAGTTAATTCTGAAATAAATTACTTAAAATCTAATTTAACCTAATAATAATCTAAACATGCAAGTTTGGCCATAAAAAGTCATGTTTCCAATTTTGGAAACCATGACATGCAAATCGAGACGTACCATTGACTATCTAGTCAACATCGTGAACTCAAGATTTTGAAAGTGCACCTTGGTAGATTTTAGCGCCACGAGTGCGCTGGAATCAACTGTGCCGCAAATTCACGTTTTGGTCAAAAGATATCACCGTTATGGCTAATCGTGACAAAAATGGGGATTCACCGATCAATTCTAAGTTCAATAGAATAACTAAAATACTAGATGAACGAATTAATTTCTGGGAAAATATATGTCTTAGAGCTTTGTGTTAGCTTTATGAAACTTCAAACGGTTCGTGATTTCGATTTCCGGTCCTCCCGAAATATCGAAAACACCGAAACGTGTCAAGTTTCGGGCAACCTACACTCTACAAATTTTACAAAAATTAAGGTTCAGAGATAATAAAAATAAATTATATATTCAAAAAGTATACCTCTATACGAATCCAAAAAAAGGCACACAAAAAGGAGGTCCAAGTTGTCCGCAATCGTCTCGGGAAGTTGGGGGTCTCCTTGGAACAAGTTTCCTCAAAATCGGCCAGAATTAAATTAGGGTTTACTGTTCAGCAAATATATATATATATATATATATATATATATATATATATATATATATATATAGGGCAGCTACAGTCAGCACCCGCTGACTGGGCGCTACAATGGCTGATAGGTGGGCCCGGCCAGCGCTGACTGGGTATGACTTGATAATTAATTAATAAAAATGATTTAAAAATCATTCTAAGGCCAAATAAACTCAAATAAAATTCTAAAAATTCCTAAAAAATTGTAGAAAATTACAAAAAATATATCTGACCTCCTAGAATATAAATAAAAATAATTTACCTCATATTAATCTCAAGTGGCCTCTTAATAAATATTGGAAGCCTTTAAAATATATAAAACTTAATAAAATAAATATCTAAAAATTGCAGAATTTTTTTTATAAAATTATAGAAAATATTTATAACCTACTAGAGCCTACATAAAATACTGGGTCTCAAAATAGTCTCAAATAAAACTATTATAAAATTTTAAAAGTCATTAAAAATATTAAACCTTAATAAATAAATATCTAAAAATCTCTAAAAATTATAATAAGCTATAAAACAATTAAACAATGCTTATATAAAACTATATAAGGGCCAAATGACCATAATATGATCATAGCTCTCTTATGAGCTTAGGTACTAATCCTAATGACCATAAAAGTTAATCATAATCAAAATAAAATAAAATAAAATTAGGAAGTGGGCTTACACTTAGAGTTGCTCAAAGTCGACAGAAGAGTTATGCGGAGGTACATCGACGACCTTTGGAATTCACAGCGGACGATCATGTCTTCTTGAAGGTCACACCCATGCGAGGTGTGATGCGGTTTGTGATAAAAGAAAAGTTGAGCCCAAGATTCGTTGGACCCTTCGAGATTTTGGAGAAGGTAGCCTCAGTGGCTTATCGACTTGCACTACCTTCGGCTCTGGCTGATGTACATGATGTCTTCCATATATCCCATCTGCGGAAGTACGTACATGATCCAGGTTATGTAGTGAACTTTGATCAGTTGCAGCTGAGTGCTGACTTATCCTACACTGAAGACCCTGACCAGATTTTGGACAGAAAGGAGAAAGTTTTACAGAATCGGACAGTGTCCTTAGTCAACGTGCTATGGCGGAACAATGCGGTCGAAGAATCGATGTGGGAACTGGAGGATGAGATGAGGGTGAAATGCCCCTCGCTGTTTGATAATTTTGAGGTAGGACTTTTGCTTTATGTTTCGAGGACGAAACTTTTTCTTAGTGGTATATTATGTAGTATCCCGCTCCTAGCGGTCCACTATGTAAGGCTTGTGGCTTGATCAACTCGGTCGGAACTGTGTATTGGGGAAACTTACCGTCAGCATCGAATCGATCACGGACAAGTGTATAAGAACATTTCCAACTGATGGATTGGTTTCTCTTGAAATGCGTCCTAAAGTTTTCTCTGGACATTTTGCTGCTAGTTTTATTGCTTGGTCTTGATGGATGCTTTTTCTGAATGGTTTTCGATGATTTGATTCTTGCCCATTTTTATCGATTTTCATAGCATTCATTCTTGAGAATCCTGAGAGAAGGGAACATACCGAGACAGAGTATTAATCAAACTTTTGGTGCCATTGCAGATGAACGTGTGATGGAAGGCTAAGCGCGCAAGTGTTCCTCTTCCTCTCGGGAATTCTCTAACTGGTGAGTGTGGATCTCTGTGGTGGTATTGTCCCTCTCGCTATTCCTTTATGCCAACTAAATAATTGTCTTTCAACATCCGTTGATCGATATCAAGATGCTAATACCTCAATACACTAAGAAGCTAGAGAACGAACATTGAAATGAATTAATTTTACTGCGATGAACTGAACGTTGAATTGAAATGAATTGACGCCTGGAATGATGGTTATGAAATGCTGAGAATGATCATGTTGCCTATTATACTTCAATATTTCTATGCATACTGTGTTTATCGAGTCAGACACACATTCACATGACCATGGACAACTTGTGCACAAGGCTTGAAAAGTAATTTCCTCGAATGGTACTGGGGCATCGGGACCGATTCGGCCTAGAAAGAAATAATGAAGTGCTTTGGGAGCATGAGTAATGCGAGGCATCATGGAGGCTAGCTACCTACTATGCTGTCATCGCATTACCTTGAAGTCCAAAATGCAAATGAATGAAAGAGTCCATATGGTTTAACAACACCAGTGGTTATGTTGTGGAGATGTATGCAAATCAATGTTTTGTGCAGGGGCGGTAAGTTTTATTATTATCCTGTATTTTATGTAGAACAGCTGGATTCGACCGATGGTAAAGCAAACATTATTTTATGTAATATCATATTGCCTCGAATGTGATTTACTCTGAATATTGCATGTTCCATAATGATCTCATGCTTTAAAATGCTTGTCATTAATAAAATGTTGGTTTAGTTGAGTGGGCCAACGGGGCTCACCAGCGCATTATTATAATGTGCTGACCCCTCCTCCATAGATACTGGAGAAGGCTCGGGCGCACATCGCAATTTAAAGCTTTTTGAACCATTGTTTTACTTTCAAATAAAGACGCACAAAGTATTGATAAGCTTTCAAAGATTGCTGCTTAGATTTCAAATTACTAAAGGGGCATGATGTATAGAACGAGAAGTTATTTTATGGTAGCCTATCAATTGTACTTTTTCATGAATCAATGTAGCCAAAAGGGCATTCCAAATAGTACCGAGAAAAGTTGTATTCCTGCTACAATCATCAATAAAATAAATATTATTTCTTCCTATTCCGCTTACTCAATATTTCCGCAATTGTGGCTTATTTTTAAATGCTTCGAAATAACACAAATGTGCACGTTCTTGCCTAGTACAAGTGCAACTCAAGACTTGTACAGTATCATGCCTTAGCGTGGATGATCGATTCGGCGTAAATCAAAGCAAAGCAAGCGATTCCCAAATCAGGGCGTGACAGTTATCTCCATCCCCTCACGACATGCTACCCCTGAGGAATCCTCGTTCTTGTGATAGAAAAAGTTCACAAGTAAAAAGACAAGTAGAAGAACACAGCTAACATTTTCATTTATAAAGTGAAAAGGTTTGATTACAAAAATTTGTCTCTCGCAAACTGAGAGACAAAGACACAGAAAGAAGATCAAAGATGAGAAGACTGGCGCTGAAATTCTTCCAATCGACTCTTCAGAAGAGCAACCTAGGGCTAACCAATGCTCGGGCTCGAGGCTCGGCTTCCTGACGACGAGCGGCTCCAGCTTCAATAAAAGAGAGGCTTTGGCATGTAAGGGCCAGCTCGTCCTGACGAATGCCAATGCTTTCCTTCTCCTGAGCCAGGGTCTCGGAACGATGGCGAAGGATCTCCTTCTGGTCCTCAGACTTGGCCAAGTCACTCTCAGCAAGGGCTAGGTTCTTTTCTAACTTCAGAATCTGCTCCCGGAGGACCTTGCACTGATCCTCCACAGCTGCACGGTGACAAACCCGAGCCTCTTCGGCATCAGTCACTTCTTCAATCTCGAACTCAACCTCGGCAAGCCGATCAGTTAGTGCCTCGCGTTTCTGCTCGTACTGAGATGCCTCGGAGACCATCTTCTCTAACTCTACAACGGCTAGTATCGGAAGACCACGTTCCAGATTCTGGAGTTCCAAGGCAGCGACTTCCAATTTAGCCAACAGATCTTCTATAGCATCGGTCTTAGCCTCACACTCTGAATAGTCGCACAAGGCCACCAACTGGGCCTCCACTATATTTCGGACCCATCGGAAAGACTGGTTGCTTCGTAAAACACCCTCTATGCCATGCATCAATGCATGACGAATTGTGCTCAGCATGAGATTGGTATAGTATGCGTTATCAGCCAAACTCATTGGGGTTACCGGAGATGCTTCGACGGAAGGCCACTAGACGGCAGCAGCCGCCAACGTATGCCTAAAGATTGTGATAGAAGCAGTGGGCACCGTCACCATAACATAAGTCATTGGCGGTGCAGAGACAGTAGGAGCCAACATTGTCTATGCACAACTGACTCCTCCGTAAACTAACCTACCGGTCCTTCAGCCAAAACTTTGTTAATTGGAGCCGGAGTAATCACAACAGTCGACGTCTCAACGGTCACTGTAACCGACTCCTTAACAGCCTTCTCAACCGGTGCATCAGTAACTGGTTCGTCTATAGTCTCCTCGACTGAACCCAGAACGTGTGGCTCGAGTATAATCTCTTCAGACGGTCCTGGAGAGACTACATTGAAGGGTTCTTCAACGGATTTGTGAGCATCCTCCTCGACCAATTCATCCTCCCCCAACAAACCATACTTATAGGTTGCAGCCACGTCAGCAAAAGAAAACAAAATTCTTCGTGATCAAGAGAACTCTTCGAACAACATGGGAACGAGAAGTTGGGATCATGATGACCGTTCCATAAAAACAAAGAATTAAGATAAACTTTAATGAAGTGACGGCTCAAGGCATTTAATGCTGAAGCCTAAGCGTGATGATAGCCTGTCAGTAAGCACGCAAAGCATTCGCTCGAAAAGGACACGTGTCATGCTTCTGTTCAAAGTATTCCGAGTTTGATTCAAGTTTGAAACACTTTGAATGAGGGCTTATAGAAGCATGAAAATGCGTCGATGTTGTGAAAAGCGCAAGTAGGTGTTCCCGTTACCCACCCAGCTTCATAAAAGCGCAGGGGTACCAAACGTGTAGACAGAAAAAACAAAATCATAAACAGAAAAGATCACAAAGTGTTCTTTTTTTTAAAATCATGGCTACGAAGATCTATTACAGACTCTACATGATTACATGAAAAGAACTAAAAACTCCTATAAGATGTACAAAGGGGCTAATCTTCATAGTATGATCGTCATAGACAAACACAGAAAATGCCTCAGGGGACTGTGGATAGAAGATGTGAATACAGTCGCCATCAAAGTCTCCTCCCACATGGCCCCAGACGTGCAGCCCCTTTCAGACGTACAGCCTCACCAGAGCAAACCACTTTATAGCCAGACACGAAAGAACTCCAACATGGCTAATGAAGCAGTTATTGGTCCTAGCGAGAACTCAGTCCACATCCTGACGATTGGCTCTGTTAGTAGCTTAGGACATGGACTGTCATGGTGCATGGTCCAACTCATGTCCTTGTTTGATTATTAGGTTGGGCCATTGTGCTACGACAAGATATGAACCAAAATTGCGACACAGAGGCCTATAACCTGATCATTATCATATGACATATTTTATCACGATGCGATACGACATCTCTTGTCCTTGTTTGGTGTAGTGATGTCATATTACCTCGATGATGAGATATATGCAGATGCTTATGTTTCGACCTTATTATATATACTTGGGTTTTATTTTATTTATTTTTTGCTCTTTTGTGGCACTTGCTATTCGGGACATGACCCTGCTAGTTTTGCTTGGCCAGATTTTATAGCTGATTCTGAGGATCTAGCCTTCTACCTGAACTTTGGGGCACACTAGGAGCATGGACTTGGGGTCCATGAGTGAGTTTTTCTCTATTACTTTGATATCTTAAATTTTGGTACTTGGCGTTTAGCCACCGGTACTTGTTTAGCTGGTTGTTCTGGGTATTTAGTTCCCTTATATAATTGTAATTAAATTATACTGCATCTGACTTTGGTTATGTACTATGACTCTTTATACTAACTGACACTCGTAAACTTATACTCATGAATCATTTTGATGATGTGTAGGGGACACTTTACTGCTTTGTCTTATACGATCATTAATTACTGCTCTGTGGGATCATAGGAGACTTGATTGTAGCATGCACCCCTTGTCTCTAGATAGTCATAATCGCCGTATAGCGTCTTCGTACCTCATATAGGGTAGCTGTCCATGTTCGTCTCCGTATTTTGGTACTAGGGCGAGACAAGGTTCTAGTGGTGGCCCATGTAGATCTGTTTTTTAGGCTTGTGGGGTGTATTATTATAGGAGTCTCAATCAAAACATGTCCCCTTGATCTCCTGATTCGATTTTATTTCCCCACCTTGATTGTTAACTTGATTTTTATCCTCATTCCTTCTCGTCTTGTCTTTTAATATCTAGTATTTTCTCTCTTGGGGTATTATTCTCAACAGTTGGCGAAGCAGGCATGAAGGAGAACCCAGTGGAGGAAGGTTCTATGGGACAACATTATGAGGCAGTACCTTCTTCTAGTCATATTTATATTGAGCTAGTGACAGGGCCAACTAAGCCGCAGGTTCTAGAGTTTCTACACCTCTAGTAAAACCAGCAGTTGTAGCAATTCCCGAACTGTACAGCTCTTTTGGAGATTATTCGAGGATTGCTGGCATTATAGAAGCATCAGATGGCAGTCCAACAGCATCAGCAAATGTAGAACCAAGAACAGAATGTCCTATTGAACCATGGTTTGCAGATGGACTAGAGAGAAGCGAGAAGACTGATTCTGGTGTATCGGTTCTATTTTGTCGACTCAAGTCGAGGTATTTCTATGGCACCGAAGATGCTATCACAAGGATGTGTGGTACAGGATATCGAGGCTATCTTAGCGATGGCCAAGGTTTTAACTGAGAAACAGGTGGATCAGGTTCGATTGTAGCTTTAGGACCTTGCCCGCGATTGGTGGGCATCAGTCGAAGTTGGCTTGAGGCATCCTATTTATGGGGATAGCTTGAGGACCAATTTTAGGACAAAGTACTTTGGCATCGTGGCACAGTTCAAGGTTTAGCAGATGTTCACGGGCCTCAAGTAAGCCGGCCGGACAATATATGGTTATGTAGCAGAGTTCTGCAGGCTGAGTAGATTTGTCATGACAATGGTGGCGATAGAGGCAGAGAAGGCAATGAGGTTCCAGCAGGGACTTCACATAGAGATTTTCCAGCTGGTAGAGGGACAACTATAAGACATTTGATGCAGTATTGATGGTGGCTCGACGGTACGAGCTTACTATCCAAAGGTTGTTAGCAATGACAGATGGCCAGAATATGTATCATGCACAGATGATAAGAGGAGAAGGAGCAGTACCTCGGATGTCAGCACCAGCGCCTGGCTTTCGTATTCATGATACAATACCGGTCATAACAGTTGTGACTGCACCATCACCCGAAGCACCAGCAGCGCCACGGGACGCCAATAAGTTGTACGTATTATGGCAAGGAAGGGCATATTCGAGAGCTGTGTTAGTCAGTAAATGGGCTGTACATGAGGTGTGGGGGTTTTGACCAACGTATAGCTACTTGCCCATAGATACAAAGGCCAGCAGGGCCAGTTCAATAGATTTCAGTATTGTCAGCTCCAGGGGTAGCACTAATAATGGGCCAGCACTAACAGTAAAGCCATTAGCCTAGCATCCATTACCGATGCAGGCTCAAAGGTACCAACAGAGGCATCAGGGGGTCAACAGGGACCGCATCATGTGGGTCAGCAGAGTCCACGACGGTAAGGCCATGGAGGATAGCAGCAGCAGCAAGATCAGCAGGGTCAAGTGTAAGCAGAGTTTGGAGTATTCAGGCAGAGGTGGTCGAGGGCGGTCATGTTGTGAGTGTGTTTGGAGTACTCCTTGTCATAATTCCTTGAGTTCTATATTTGGCGAATGAAGGCGACTTTTTTGTCTCACTCTTTTACTTTCGTATCATGCGATACGTGATATTCATCATGTATACACATACGAGGGTACATCCCGGGCAGAGTCTTATTCTTAGTTAAGTGATTGGTATCGACTTATCTCAAGCCTTGACCCACGTCCACTTTGGGAGTCAGCATAGGACAGCGAGGACGGATTCCTACACAACTGACTCGGAAGACATATTTATCCTTATGTCTTCGTTATTCGAATTTCGTGCTTGGATAAGCACCATTTAGTACGATATATATTCTATTGTTGCCTGGTAGATTGATATGATTGTATGCATAGTTAGGCTTATAGTTAGTATGTTGCTTGCCATGATTTCTCTATCTTGTCTTGGCTGAAATTTCGAGGACGAAATTTTTCTAAGAAGGATAGAGATATTACTCTTTGTTCCCGATATACATATTCTTTCTTTCTTTCCTATTATTCATGTACATGATTATTTATTTTATTTATTTGCTTATGATCATCTGGCTTGGCATTTAGACTTGACATAGGTTAGACCTTAGATTAGAGTTAGGGTTTAGTGGAGCCACCAACTCCCAACCCCTATATATCTTTCTTATCTCTCTCTTCATTCATTCCTCTTTATTTCCCTCAACGAACCCTAGGCAAGTATCGTGCACTAATGGAGAGACCCCATTGCTCATTTTATTTCTTTGATTTGTGCAATATTTTTTAGTTTATATTATGCACCTTTACATTCTCTATACTGTCATGACCCTATCCCAAAGTAATGGGTCGAGTCGGATCATGCCCAACCTCCACCGTTGTGAGACGGCGGCAGTAAGCTGTATCAAGCAGTGAAATACAACATGCAGAAACATCTAACAGAAATATAATATTTTTATTAAACTAAAACTGGTCTGAAATAGAAAAAAACAACATACAATTCATTTTATTACAACTGTTCTGAAAAGAAAGAAAAGGAAAAGTACTAAGCCAACACTCTAGGGTTCTGGGGTTCCTGGTTCAGCCTCTGTGGGACCCAAGTCTGTCCCGTAGAAAGTGCAATAAGGCAGCTCCTCTACGTCTCTGTCACCTAAAAATGTTGGGTCTCAAGTCAGGAGTGAACAAGAAACATATTTCCTCCACATCTAGCATTTCTAAATTAAATAATAAAAAATGCGAGACAGTATAAGAAATAATATGTTTTTGTATTTAATAGTAAATAGAGAAGCAAGCAGATGATGTCAATTTCCAGCATGATGCAATATTAAGCTAGTGTTTGAGTATATAACAGGGCCTATGACCGGCTGGTGAGGCAATATATATACTAACATTTTTGGCCAAAAAATAGTATACGGTACGGCTCAACCCCTGTGTGGTAGGGATTAGCACGAGACAATAAACGATCGGTATTTGGCTTTGGTCACAGACGTTATACTACTC
>JANAVB010014285.1:0-74427 GCA_029216955.1 Iris pallida
CCCTGCAAAGGAGCACTAGGAGACAAATTAATAATATAAGCAGCTGTGAGAAGAGCCTCACCCCAATAACTGCCCGGCAAGTTTGCCTCTGACAGCAAACACCGCACCCTCTCCATCAGTGTCCTGTTCATGCGCTCCGCTACACCATTGAGATGAGGTGTCTTTGGCGGAGTCTTCTGGTGTCGTATCCCTTGCTCTCTGCAATACGCATCAAAGGGACCGATGTATTCGCCGCCATTGTCGGACCGAACACACAACAATTTCTTGCCCGTCTCCCTTTCAACGGAGGCCTGAAACTCCTTGAAAGTAGGCAGCACCTGATCCTTGGTCTTTAAGGCATAGACCCAAACCTTCCTGGAACAGTCATCAATAAAAGTCACAAAGTAAGAAGCACCACCAAGAGATTTTACCTTCATAGGACCGCAGACATCCGAGTGAATCAACTCGAGCAACGCCGGCTTCCTCGAACTTGGGTGACTCTGGAAAGACACCCTACTTTGCTTCCCAGCCAAACAGTGCGTGCACTTCTCCAACTTTGTAGACTTGAGCCCCGGAATCACTTTCCTGTTCACCAAGTAGCTCATCCCCTTCTCGCTGATATGGCCGAGCCGCCTGTGCCACAACTCGGTAGACGCGTCACTGACTGCGTTCACCTCCTGTGCCCCCTCTGCGCTCCCCTCCATATAGTAGAGACCGGACTTCTTGCTTCCTCTGGCAATCACCATCGAACCTCTGGAAAGCTTCCACTGACTATTCCCGAAGAGACTGAAGAATCCTCGTCATCCAACCTTCCAACCGACACCAGGTTGAAACGGATATCAGGGACATGACGAACATCCTTGAGAACAAGAACCGCACCCGTCTTCGTTCTCAAATGCACATCTCCAATGGCAACCGCCTTCGACACATCTCCGTTGCCCATCTTCAACACGCCACAGTCGCCTGTCGTGTAAGTGGCAAACAGTGCCCTATTGTGAGATACATGTGCTGAAGCCCCTGAGTCCACCAGCCAAGAATTGTCATCGCAGGCGAGGTTAGTAATGACCTCATCACCTACGATGATCACATCGCCTCCATGCACCGAGGCCGCCGCTGTAGTGTTCTCTTCTTGCTTCCCCTTGTCGCCCTTCTTCTCCCTTCCAAGCGAAACAATTCCGCTTGATATGGCCCTTCTTACCGCAATGATAACACTCTGAGTCCTCGTACCGACCCTTGGACTTCCCCCTGATCTTGTCTCTGCCACCACCTGGACCCCTGCTTTTGCCCCTTCCGTAGCTCTCTGAAACAAGTGCCTCTGAGTGGTGGGATGTGGATGAAGTGCCCTGAGAACGTCTCCGCATCTCTTCATTCAACACCCCGCTCTTGGCAAACTCCAGACTGACCACGCCCTCTGGAGCAGAAGCGATCATAGATACTCGTACGGTCTCCCACGAGTCTGGCAAGGTACACAGCAGCCACAGTCCCTGAACTTCGTCGTCGAACTTGACTCCCATAGAAGATAGCTGGTCAACCACGCCCTGGAAATCACTCAAGTGATCCGTAATAGACGCCCCATCTTTGTACCGCAGACCCATCATCGTTCGGATCAGGAACAACTTGTTTACCCCGGTCTTCTTCGCATACAAGGATTCCAGCTTATCCCACAACGTCTTTGCGTGCTCAATATTGGCAACGTGGTCGTACACGTTCTCATCAACAAACTGCCGTATGTATCCACACACCTGTATGTGCTCGAACTTCCAGTCCTCCTCGGATTTATCACTGGGCCTCTCGGATGCAAACACAGGTAGATGCAGCTTCTTGACAAATAGCAAATCCTTCATCTTGCTCCGCCAATAATGATAGTTTGTGCCATTAAGGTTCACCATGCGCACCGGCTTCGCGTCCATCTCTCCTCTCTGGTTCCTCTGTCAACTCCTGACACCCTTTGAACCCAAAGCTCTGATACCACTCTGTTGGTATCAGCCAGAACAAAACCTATGCTCTGATACCACTCTGTTGGGAAAGAAGCGCGGAAACCTTTCCCCAAACCGGAGAGTACCTGCGAGAGGACCGAACAAACAACGCACGAACCCAAAAATAAGCACAAAAACAACCACGCAGACACAGAGAATTTTTGACGTGGAAACCCTTGCGGGAAAAACCACGGGACGATCGGAGTCCAACCCTGAGAAGCCTCCACTAATGGAATAGAAGAATTACACCCTCTACAAACTCCTCCCGATCCAAATCGGATCCCCACAACACTCAAAGACAAGAACAATGATCACAAGGCTACGAAGAACGAGAACGACGAGTAGAGATTACCCGAACACGATCTCCTCCGAATATCAACCTTCAATCCTCCGCCTTCTTCTCCGAAGTTGCAATGGCACTCTTGCCTCCTTTCTCTCTCAAACTTGGATAGCCTCCAAAAGTTACCAATGTGCGCTATGGGATTAGGGTTGAGATATCTCAACTTAATACCCTAATCCCGCAACAAACCTGGACCGTCGGATTAGATCCAATGATGAAAACTCATCCAGAATCCCGCTTCAGCCCCCGACAACACAGAGTTCGGCCAGAACTCTGTGTGGGGCAACCAGCATTGGGTGGCCAAACCCTGGAACGGCCAGACCGAGTTCGGCCAGAACTCGGCCTGGGACCGAGTTCGGGGTTTGGCCACCCAGTGCTGGTTGCCCCACACAGAGTTCTGGCCGAACTCTGTGTTGTCGGGGGCTGAAGCGGGATTCTGGATGAGTTTTCATCATTGGATCTAATCCGACGGTCCAGGTTTGTTGCGGGATTAGGGTATTAAGTTGAGATATCACAACCCTAATCCCATAGCGCACATTGGTAACTTTTGGAGGCTATCCAAGTTTGAGAGAGAAAGGAGGCAAGAGTGCCATTGCAACTTCGGAGAAGAAGGCAGAGGATTGAAGGTTGATATTCGGAGGAGATCGTGTTCGGGTAATCTCTACTCGTCGTTCTCGTTCTTCGTAGCCTTGTGATCATTGTTCTTGTCTCTGAGTGTTGTGGGGATCCGATTTGGATCGGGAGGAGTTTGTAGAGGGTGTAATTCTTCTATTCCATTAGTGGAGGCTTCTCAGGGTTGGACTCCGATCGTCCCGTGGTTTTTTCCCGCAAGGGTTTCCACGTCAAAAATTCTCTGTGTCTGCGTGATTGTTTTTGTGTGCTTGTTTTTGGGTTCGTGCGTTGTTTGCTCGGTCCTCTCGCCGGTACTCTCCGGTTTGGGGAAAGGTTTCCGCGCTTCTTTCCCAACAACAGTCAGAGTGCGATCCACCTTGTGAAGAATCAGACGTTTCATAGCCGGTCCAAGCACATCGAGACCCGGTATCATTGGATACGGGATGTGGTTGAGAAGAAGGACGCGGAGCTTGAGAAGGTGCATACAGATGACAACGGAGCTGATATGTTCACGAAGATTCTACCAAGGAGGAAGTTTGAGTACTGCAGGCAGATCGTCGGGATGACGACGTCCTCCCCATAGTTGTGAAGGGGGAGATTTGTTGGAGTGGGTGGGGTTCCCAACCTATGTGGAGAAGATCCCGGAGTGCGACGAGCGCCGTCCGATGTCGGAGAAGCTCGGGAGTAGTTGTTACTGCTGCTGCTGCCCCAAAAGGGGTTCTGGGCCAAGTCTGCCGAGTTCGGGCCGAACTCGGTCCCAGGCCGAGTTCTGGCCGAACTCGGTCTGGTCGTTCCAGGGTTTGGCCACCCAGTGCTGGTTGCCCCATACAGAGTTCTGGCCGAACTCTGTGTTGTCGGGGGCTGAAGCGGGATTCTGGATGAGTTTTCATCATTGGATCTAATCCGACGGTCCAGGTTTGTTGCGGGATTAGGGTATTAAGTTGAGATATCTCAACCCTAATCCCATAGAGCACATTGGTAACTTTTGGAGGCTATCCAAGTTTGAGAGAGAAAGGAGGCAAGAGTGCCATTGCATCTTCGGAGAAGAAGGCGGAGGATTGAAGGTTGATATTCGGAGGAGATCGTGTTCAGGTAATCTCTACTCGTCGTTCTCGTTCTTCGTAGCCTTGTGATCATTGTTCTTGTCTTTGAGTGTTGTGGGGATCCGATTTGGATCGGGAGGAGTTTGTAGAGGGTGTAATTCTTCTATTCCATTAGTGGAGGCTTCTCAGGGTTGGACTTCGATCGTCCCGTGGTTTTTCCCGCAAGGGTTTCCACGTCAAAAATTCTCTGTGTCTGCGTGGTTGTTTTTGTGTGCTTGTTTTGGGTTCGTGCGTTGTTTGTTCGGTCCTCTCGCAGGTACTCTCCGGTTTGGAGAAAGGTTTCCGCGCTTCTTTCCCAACAGAGTGGTATCAGAGCATAGGTTTTGTTCTGGCTGATACCAACAACGTGGTATCAGAGCTTTGGGTTCAAAGGGTGTCAGGAGTTGACAGAGGAACCAGAGAGGAGAGATGGACGCGAAGCCGGTGCGCATGGTGAACCTTAATGGCACAAACTATCATTATTGGCGGAGCAAGATGAAGGATTTGCTATTTATCAAGAAGCTGCATCTACCTGTGTTTGCAACCGAGAGGCCCAGTGATAAATCCGAGGAGGACTGGAAGTTCGAGCACATACAGGTGTGTGGGTACATACGGCAGTTTGTTGATGAGAACGTGTACAATCACGTTGCCAATATTGAGCACGCGAAGACGTTGTGGGATAAGCTGGAATCCTTGTATGCGAAGAAGACCGGGGTAAACAAGTTGTTCCTGATCCGAACGATGATGGGTCTGCGGTACAAGGATGGGGCGTCTATTTCGGATCACTTGAGTGAGTTCCAGGGCGTGGTTGACCAGCTATCTTCTATGAGAGTCAAGTTCGACGACGAAGTTCAGGGACTGTGGCTGCTGTGTACATTGCCAGACTCGTGGGAGACCGTACGAGTATCTATGATCGCTTCTGCTCCAGAGGGCGTGGTCAGTCTGGAGTTTGCCAAGAGCGGGGTGTTGAATGAAGAGATGCGGAGACGTTCTCAGGGCACTTCATCCACATCCCACCACTCAGAGGCACTTGTTTCAGAGAACCGCGGAAGGGGCAAAAGCAGGGGTCCAGGTGGTGGCAGAGACAAGAGCAGGGGAAGTCCAAGGGTCGTTACGAGGACTCAGAGTGTTATCATTGCGGTAAGAAGGGCCATATCAAGCGGAATTGTTTCGCTTGGAAGAAGGAGAAGAAGGGCGACAAGGGGAAGCAAGAAGAGAACACTACAGCGGCGGCCTCGGTGCATGGAGGCGATGTGATCGTCGTAGGTGATGAGGTCATTACTAACCTCGCATGCGATGACAATTCTTGGCTGGTGGACTCAGGGGCTTCAGCACATGTATCTCACAATAGGGCACTGTTTGCCACTTACACGACAGGCGACTGTGGCGTATTGAAGATGGGCAACGGAGATGTGTCGAAGGCGGTTGCCATTGGAGATGTGCATTTGAGAACGAAGACGGGTGCGGTTCTTGTTCTCAAGGATGTTCGTCATGTCCCTGATATCCGTTTCAACCTGGTGTCGGTTGGAAGGTTGGATGACGAGGGATTCTTCAGTCTCTTCGGGAATAGTCAGTGGAAGCTTTCCAGAGGTTCGATGGTGATTGCCAGAGGAAGCAAGAAGTCCGGTCTCTACTATATGGAGGGGAGCGCAGAGGGGGCACATGAGGTGAACGCAGTCATGACGCGTCTACCGAGTTATGGCACAGGCGGCTCGGCCATATCAGCGAGAAGGGGATGAGCTACTTGGTGAACAGGAAAGTGATTCCGGGGCTCAAGTCTACAAAGTTGGAGAAATGCACGCACTGTTTGGCTGGGAAGCAAAGTAGGGTGTCTTTCAGAGTCACCCAAGTTCAAGGAAGCCGGCGTTGCTCGAGTTGATTCACTCGGATGTCTGCGGTCCTATGAAGGTAAAATCTCTTGGTGGTGCTTCTTACTTTGTGACTTTTATTGATGACTGTTCCAGGAAGGTTTGGGTCTATGCCTTAAAGACCAAGGATCAGGTGCTGCCTACTTTCAAGGAGTTTCAGGCCTCCGTTGAAAGGGAGACGGGCAAGAAGTTGTTGTGTGTTCGGTCCGACAATGGCGGCGAATACATCGGTCCCTTTGATGCGTATTGCAGAGAGCAAGGGATACGACACCAGAAGACTCCGCCAAAGACACCTCAGCTCAATGGTGTAGCGGAGCGCATGAACAGGACACTGATGGAGAGGGTGCGGTGTTTGCTGTCAGAAGCAAACTTGCCGGGCAGTTATTGGGGTGAGGCTCTTCTCACAGCTGCTTATATTATTAATTTGTCTCCTAGTGCTCCTTTGCAGGGTGATGTGCCTGACAAAGTATGGTACGGCAAGGAGCCGTCATACAGTCACCTGCGGGCGTTTGGTTGTAAAGCCTTCGTGCATGTACCGAAGGACGAGAGGACCAAACTTGAGCCGAAGACGAGGCGATGCGTCTTTGTCGGCTACGGTCGGGATGAGTTTGGCTATAGACTCTACGACCCAGTGGAAGGAAAGCTCTACAGAAGCAGGGACGTGGTGTTCGTCGAGGATCAGACCATGACCAACACTCAGGATTCCGAGACGCCTTCTGAGGCTGAGGAATTGCCTGAGTTAGAGTCATTTTGCTTCGAGCAGTTTCCAGAGGACATCGCGGAGGATCCAGTTATGGGGGAGCCGGTACATGGAGTTGCTCCCAACCTTGATCATCAGCCTGCTGATGGTGGTCAGGGTGTCCCTCAGGAGGATGAGCATGCCGGGGAGGCAGTTCCTGAAGGGGAGGAGGCTGTCGGTATACAGCCAGCACCAGTGGCTCCACTGAGAAGGAGCAACAGGGATCGTCGACCATCTACGAGATACTCGCCGGATGAGTATGTGCTACTGACTGACGGGGGAGAGCCCGAAAGTTTCGCAGAGGCTATGGAAGACGAACACCGGCAGGAGTGGATGGTGGCTATGCAGGAGGAGATGAGTTCCTTGCACACAAATTCTACTTATGATCTGGTGCGGTTGCCAAAGGGCAAGAAGGCTTTGAAAAATCGATGGTGTTCAGAGTGAAGCAGACGGATGATGCTACTCGCCCTCGATACAAAGCGAGGCTGGTAGTCAAGGGCTACGGTCAGCGGAAAGGCGTGGATTATGATGAAATCTTTTCGCTGTCGTTAAGCATTCGTCTATTCGGGTGGTGCTAGCATTAGCAGCCAGTTTCGATTTGGAGGTCGAGCAGATGGACGTGAAGACGGCGTTCCTCCACGGTGATCTTGAGGAGGAGTTGTACATGGAGCAGCCGGAGGGATTCTGTGAGAAGGGCAAGTCACAATTGGTCTGCCGGTTGAGGAAAGCTTGTATGGTCTGAGCAGGCTCCGAGGCAGTGGTACAGAAAGTTCGAGTCGTTTATGGGGGAGCATGGTTATGCACGGACGACGTCGGACCATTGTGCATTTGTGAGGTATTTTGCCGATGATGATTTTATCATCTTATTGTTCTATGTTGATGATATGCTATTAGTGGGTCGGAATGCCACTAGGATAGCGGAGTTGAAGCGCAAACTGGGCGCGGCCTTCTCTATGAAGGATTTGGCGCAGCAAGACTATTCTTGGGATGGAGATCAGCCGAAGAGAGAGTCCAAGCTGCTACACTTGTCCCAAAAGAAGTACATTCACCGGGTACTTCAGCGTTTCGGGATGGACGGGTCAAGAAAGTGAGTTCCCCCCTCGCGGCTCACTTTAAGCTCACTGAGGAACAGTGTCCATCTACCGGACGAAAAGGAAGATATGGAGCGGGTTCCATATGCTTCAGCTGTGGGAAGCCTTATGTATGCTATGGTGTGTACGAGGCCAGATATTGCTCATGCAGTTGGTACGGTTAGCAGGTATCTTTCGAATCCTGGAAGGGTACACTGGAGTGCGGTCAAGTGGATTCTACGATATCTTCAGGGCACTGCTGGTTGGAGACTTTCCTTTGGTGGTGACGAGCCGAAGCTGGTTGGGTATACCGACGCTGATATGGCTGGAGATGTAGACACGAGGCGATCGACTTCAGGCTACGTGATGATGTTTGCGGGAGGAGCAGTGTCGTGGCAGTCGCGGTTGCAGAAGTGTGTTGCCTTGTCGACGCCAGAGGCAGAGTACATTGCGGCGACGGAGGCTTGCAAGGAGCTGTTGTGGATGAAGAAGCTGTTGCAGGAAATGGGACTGAAGCAAGAGCAGTATACTTTGCTTTGCGACAGTCAGAGTGCGATCCACCTTGTGAAGAATCAGACGTTTCATAGTCGGTCCAAGCACATCGAGACCCGGTATCATTGGATACGGGATGTGGTTGAGAAGAAGGACGCGGAGCTTGAGAAGGTGCATACAGATGACAACGGAGCTGATATGTTCACGAAGATTCTACCAAGGGAAAAGTTTGAGTACTGTAGGCAGATCGTCGGGATGACGACGTCCGCCCCATAGTTGTGAAGGGGGAGATTTGTTGGAGTGGGTGGGGTTCCCAACCTATGTGGAGAAGATCCCGGAGTGCGACGAGCGCCGTCCGATGTCGGAGAAGCTCGGGAGTAGTTGTTACTGCTGCTGCTGCCCCAAAAGGGGTTCTGGACCAAGTCTGCCGAGTTCGGGCCGAACTCGGTCCCAGGCCGAGTTCTGGCCGAACTCGGTCTGGTCGTTCCAGGGTTTGGCCACCCAGTGCTGGTTGCCCCACACAGAGTTCTGGCCGAACTCTGTGTTGTCGGGGGCTGAAGCGGGATTCTGGATGAGTTTTCATCATTGGATCTAATCCGACGGTCCAGGTTTGTTGCGGGATTAGGGTATTAAGTTGAGATATCTCAACCCTAATCCCATAGCGCACATTGGTAACTTTTGGAGGCTATCCAAGTTTGAGAGAGAAAGGAGGCAAGAGTGCCATTGCAACTTCGGAGAAGAAGGCGGAGGATTGAAGGTTGATATTCGGAGGAGATCGTGTTCGGGTAATCTCTACTCGTCGTTCTCGTTCTTCGTAGCCTTGTGATCATTGTTCTTGTCTTTGAGTGTTGTGGGGATCCGATTTGGATCGGGAGGAGTTTGTAGAGGGTGTAATTCTTCTATTCCATTAGTGGAGGCTTCTCAAGGTTGGACTCCGATCGTCCCGTGGTTTTTCCCGCAAGGGTTTCCACGTCAAAAATTCTCTGTGTCTGCGTGGTTGTTTTTGTGTGCTTGTTTTTGGGTTCGTGCGTTGTTTGTTCGGTCCTCTCGCAGGTACTCTCCGGTTTGGGGAAAGGTTTCTGTGCTTCTTTCCCAACAGAGTGGTATCAGAGCATAGGTTTTGTTCTGGCTGATACCAACAGAGTGGTATCAGAGCTTTGGGTTCAAAGGGTGTCAGGAGTTGACAGAGGAACCAGAGAGGAGAGATGGACGCGAAGCCGGTGCGCATGGTGAACCTTAATGGCACAAACTATCATTATTGGCGGAGCAAGATGAAGGATTTGCTATTTGTCAAGAAGCTGCATCTACCTGTGTTTGCAACCGAGAGGCCCAGTGATAAATCCGAGGAGGACTGGAAGTTCGAGCACATACAGGTGTGTGGGTACATACGGCAGTTTGTTGATGAGAACGTGTACAATCACGTTGCCAATATTGAGCACGCGAAGACGTTGTGGGATAAGCTGGAATCCTTGTATACGAAGAAGACCGGGGTAAACAAGTTGTTCCTGATCCGAACGATGATGGGTCTGCGGTACAAGGATGGGGCGTCTATTTCGGATCACTTGAGTGAGTTCCAGGGCGTGGTTGACCAGCTATCTTCTATGAGAGTCAAGTTCGACGACGAAGTTCAGGGACTGTGGCTGCTGTGTACATTGCCAGACTCGTGGGAGACCGTACGAGTATCTATGATCGCTTCTGCTCCAGAGGGCGTGGTCAGTCTGGAGTTTGCCAAGAGCGGGGTGTTGAATGAAGAGATGCGGAGACGTTCTCAGGGCACTTCATCCACATCCCACCACTCAGAGGCACTTGTTTCAGAGAACCGCGGAAGGGGCAAAAGCAGGGGTCCAGGTGGTGGCAGAGACAAGAGCAGGGGGAAGTCCAAGGGTCGTTACGAGGACTCAGAGTGTTATCATTGCGGTAAGAAGGGCCATATCAAGCGGAATTGTTTCGCTTGGAAGAAGGAGAAGAAGGGCGACAAGGGGAAGCAAGAAGAGAACACTACAGCGGCGGCCTCGGTGCATGGAGGCGATGTGATCGTCGTAGGTGATGAGGTCATTACTAACCTCGCCTGCGATGACAATTCTTGGCTGGTGGACTCAGGGGCTTCAGCACATGTATCTCACAATAGGGCACTGTTTGCCACTTACACGACAGGCGACTGTGGCGTATTGAAGATGGGCAACGGAGATGTGTCGAAGGCGGTTGCCATTGGAGATGTACATTTGAGAACGAAGACGGGTGCGGTTCTTGTTCTCAAGGATGTTCGTCATGTCCCTGATATCCGTTTCAACCTGGTGTCGGTTGGAAGGTTGGATGACGAGGGATTCTTCAGTCTCTTCGGGAATAGTCAGTGGAAGCTTTCCAGAGGTTCGATGGTGATTGCCAGAGGAAGCAAGAAGTCCGGTCTCTACTATATGGAGGGGAGCGCAGAGGGGGCACAGGAGGTGAACGCAGTCAGTGACGCGTCTACCGAGTTGTGGCACAGGCGGCTCGGCCATATCAGCGAGAAGGGGATGAGCTACTTGGTGAACAGGAAAGTGATTCCGGGGCTCAAGTCTACAAAGTTGGAGAAATGCACGCACTGTTTGGCTGGGAAGCAAAGTAGGGTGTCTTTCCAGAGTCACCCAAGTTCAAGGAAGCCGGCGTTGCTCGAGTTGATTCACTCGGATGTCTGCGGTCCTATGAAGGTAAAATCTCTTGGTGGTGCTTCTTACTTTGTGACTTTTATTGATGACTGTTCCAGGAAGGTTTGGGTCTATGCCTTAAAGACCAAGGATCAGGTGCTGCCTACTTTCAAGGAGTTTCAGGCCTCCGTTGAAAGGGAGACGGGCAAGAAGTTGTTGTGTGTTCGGTCCGACAATGGCGGCGAATACATTGGTCCCTTTGATGCGTATTGCAGAGAGCAAGGGATACGACACCAGAAGACTCCGCCAAAGACACCTCAGCTCAATGGTGTAGCGGAGCGCATGAACAGGACACTGATGGAGAGGGTGCGGTGTTTGCTGTCAGAAGCAAACTTGCCGGGCAGTTATTGGGGTGAGGCTCTTCTCACAGCTGCTTATATTATTAATTTGTCTCCTAGTGCTCCTTTGCAGGGTGATGTGCCTGACAAAGTATGGTACGGCAAGGAGCCGTCATACAGTCACCTGCGGGCGTTTGGTTGTAAAGCCTTCGTGCATGTACCGAAGGACGAGAGGACCAAACTTGAGCCGAAGACGAGGCGATGCGTCTTTGTCGGCTACGGTCGGGATGAGTTTGGCTATAGACTCTACGACCCAGTGGAAGGAAAGCTCTACAGAAGCAGGGACGTGGTGTTCGTCGAGGATCAGACCATGACCAACACTCAGGATTTCGAGACGCCTTCTGAGGCTGAGGAATTGCCTGAGTTAGAGTCATTTCGCTTCGAGCAGTTTCCAGAGGACATCGCGGAGGATCCAGTTATGGGGGAGCCGGTACATAGAGTTGCTTCCAACCTTGATCATCAGCCTGCTGATGGTGGTCAGGGTGTCCCTCAGGAGGATGAGCATGCCGGGGAGGCAGTTCCTGAAGGGGAGGAGGCTGTCGGTATACAGCCAGCACCAGTGGCTCCACTGAGAAGGAGCAACAGGGATCGTCGACCATCTACGAGATACTCGCCGGATGAGTATGTGCTACTGACTGACGGGGGAGAGCCCGAAAGTTTCACAGAGGCTATGGAAGACGAACACAGGCAGGAGTGGATGGTGGCTATGCAGGAGGAGATGAGTTCCTTGCACACAAATTCTACTTATGATCTGGTGCGGTTGCCAAAGGGCAAGAAGGCTTTGAAAAATCGATGGGTGTTCAGAGTGAAGCAGACGGATGATGCTACTCGCCCTCGATACAAAGCGAGGCTGGTAGTCAAGGGCTACGGTCAGCGGAAAGGCGTGGATTATGATGAAATCTTTTCGCCTGTCGTTAAGCATTCGTCTATTCGGGTGGTGCTAGCATTAGCAGCCAGTTTCGATTTGGAGGTCGAGCAGATGGACGTGAAGACGGCGTTCCTCCACGGTGATCTTGAGGAGGAGTTGTACATGGAGCAGCCGGAGGGATTCTGTGAGAAGGGCAAGTCACAATTGGTCTGCCGGTTGAGGAAAAGCTTGTATGGTCTGTAGCAGGCTCCGAGGCAGTGGTACAGAAAGTTCGAGTCGTTTATGGGGGAGCATGGTTATGCACGGACGACGTCGGACCATTGTGCATTTGTGAGGTATTTTGCCGATGATGATTTTATCATCTTATTGTTCTATGTTGATGATATGCTATTAGTGGGTCGGAATGCCACTAGGATAGCGGAGTTGAAGCGCAAACTGGGCGCGGCCTTCTCTATGAAGGATTTGGCGCAGCGAAGACTATTCTTGGGATGGAGATCAGCCGAAAGAGAGAGTTCAAGCTGCTACACTTGTCCCAAAAGAAGTACATTCACCGGGTACTTCAGCGTTTCGGGATGGACGGGTCAAAGAAAGTGAGTTCCCCCCTCGCGGCTCACTTTAAGCTCACTGAGGAACAGTGTCCATCTACCGAGGACGAAAAGGAAGATATGGAGCGGGTTCCATATGCTTCAGCTGTGGGAAGCCTTATGTATGCTATGGTGTGTACGAGGCCAGATATTGCTCATGCAGTTGGTACGGTTAGCAGGTATCTTTCGAATCCTGGAAGGGTACACTGGAGTGCGGTCAAGTGGATTCTACGATATCTTCAGGGCACTGCTGGTTGGAGACTTTCCTTTGGTGGTGACGAGCCGAAGCTGGTTGGGTATACCGACGCTGATATGGCTGGAGATGTAGACACGAGGCGATCGACTTCAGGCTACGTGATGATGTTTGCGGGAGGAGCAGTGTCGTGGCAGTCGCGGTTGCAGAAGTGTGTTACCTTGTCGACGACAGAGGCAGAGTACATTGCGGCGACGGAGGCTTGCAAGGAGCTGTTGTGGATGAAGAAGCTGTTGCAGGAAATGGGACTGAAGCAAGAGCAGTATACTTTGCTTTGCGACAGTCAGAGTGCGATCCACCTTGTGAAGAATCAGACGTTTCATAGCCGGTCCAAGCACATCGAGACCCGGTATCATTGGATACGGGATGTGGTTGAGAAGAAGGACGCGGAGCTTGAGAAGGTGCATACAGATGACAACGGAGCTGATATGTTCACGAAGATTCTACCAAGGGGGAAGTTTGAGTACTGCAGGCAGATCGTCGGGATGACGATGTCCTCCCCATAGTTGTGAAGGGGGAGATTTGTTGGAGTGGGTGGGGTTCCCAACCTATGTGGAGAAGATCCCGGAGTGCGACGAGCGCCGTCCGATGTCGGAGAAGCTCGGGAGTAGTTGTTACTGCTGCTGCTGCCCCAAAAGGGGTTCTGGACCAAGTCTGCCGAGTTCGGGCCGAACTCGGTCCCAGACCGAGTTCTGGCCGAACTCGGTCTGGTCGTTCCAGGGTTTGGCCACCCAGTGCTGGTTGCCCCACACAGAGTTCTGGCCGAACTCTGTGTTGTCGGGGGCTGAAGCGGGATTCTGGATGAGTTTTCATCATTGGATCTAATCCGACGGTCCAGGTTTGTTGCGGGATTAGGGTATTAAGTTGAGATATCTCAACCCTAATCCCATAGCGCACATTGGTAACTTTTGGAGGCTATCCAAGTTTGAGAGAGAAAGAGGCAAGAGTGCCATTGCAACTTCGGAGAAGAAGGCGGAGGATTGAAGGTTGATATTCGGAGGAGATCGTGTTCGGGTAATCTCTACTCGTCGTTCTCGTTCTTCGTAGCCTTGTGATCATTGTTCTTGTCTTTGAGTGTTGTGGGGATCCGATTTGGATCGGGAGGAGTTTGTAGAGGGTGTAATTCTTCTGTTCCATTAGTGGAGGCTTCTCAGGGTTGGACTCCGATCGTCCCGTGGTTTTTCCCGCAAGGATTTCCACGTCAAAAATTCTCTGTGTCTGCGTGGTTGTTTTTGTGCTTGTTTTTGGGTTCGTGCATTGTTTGTTCGGTCCTCTCGCAGATTCCTTGGCATGCTGCATGGTCCTGAAATTGGACAATAAAGGAGAAGGTGCTCAAGAGTTTCAAAATGTACCAGATAGAGAGTGCACCTTTCATCCAGGTATTATAATTCATTCGTTTGTTTAGATTTTCGCTTGTAGACAAAGAATTTGTTAATGCTCTCCAAGCGAAAGTAATCACCCTTGGACAGATACGTTGAAGGTTCCAAAATTTCTTCCAATCAGTGAGTTCATATATATTATTATTATTAATGTTTAGTATAATAAAATTTAGAAAATTCCTAAATTAATTGTAAAAAAAGTACAAGTAATTTGCTATAAAAAATTAACTAAAAATTTAGAAAATAAAAGTTAACGATATTTTATTAATGTCAAGAGTTGCATATTTTGAAAAATAATGACTAATATAAGATTACTAGTACATAAACTGCTGTTAATGACTCATATAAGATTACTAGATGTTTATACATGATTTTAATTGTCTGCGTAACTTCTCAGTACCATAGCTATATGGTCCCATTTGAATCGTTTCCTACAATGGAAACATTCCACAAGAACTTTAATGGGGTATCTTCTTTCGATAACGTCACTTGCACGCTCATTGTAAACTCTGCTAAAATGATGCCAAATTTTCAATCTAATTCAAACTCTTGTTGAGGTGCGTGTTGAGGTTGAGGTTACGGTGCGGGTTGTGGTGCAGTTGCTGATCTTGTGGTTGACGTGGTAGTTAATCATTATCCATGATATAAAATGGTCTTTTTACACTAGGTTGTTTGTAAATTTTGTATTTGATGTGATTAATTTGAAGATTTATAGCAATTTATAGTTTTTTTTTGGGTGCAAAAATGACATATTTTACCCTCAAAAAAGTTATTACAAGGGTATTTCTTGTAATTTTAAGCAAAACGACCAAATACCCTTAAACGGTAAAAAAAAAAAAAAAACCTTAAAATGAGGATAAAACGATCTTTTGGCCCTCCCAACGGTAAAAATAACCCAAAATAAATGGCTGAACCGGACTTGGACCGTGCCTGAACTAGGCCTTTCCGGTCAGGTTCAGCGGGTTTGACCGGCTCGGACAAGCGGTCAAACCGGGTCGGGCCGGGCTTGCGGGTTAGGAGATGGAACCCAGCCCGGACCAAATAGAAATGAGAGCCGGTCCTGGTCGTTGGCCGAGCTAGGCTCGGCCTAGTTCCAGACTCGAGTCCGGCCCGGTCAACACCGGTCTGGGCCGAGCCTATTATGCATCACTTTTTCATTAATATCAACATGTGATCGTATTCAGAGTCGGCGGAAGCCTCATAGAGGTCCGAGACAAACTTCCAAAATTGAGCCTTCCTACATAGTGTAAAAAAAAATAATATGAAGAAACTTTAAAACTAAAATTAAAAAAATTATTTACAAAACTTCACCACAAATCTTTTATGTTAAGATTGGCCCATATTGGTGTCCTTTTAACCTTTGGACCGTCAGCAATGGTGGCCAGGCCAGGACTGCTTCTGATAATATTTTAAAGCTGCCACTGGAGCCTAAAGTTCAATGGGTTGGGAAATAATTATACATAATAGTTCGAGCTATATACAGAATTCTTTTAATCGGAAAAGAGCGATAATGGGCATTCTATATATGCATAATTTGAAAAAAATTAAAAATAAAAATATATACATAATTTGAAGCCAATTTACATCCATATTTTAGATGACTGGGCTCTCATCCATATATATATATATATTCTCATGTAACTCAACACAGGAAACCCTAACCCTAATTCCTATTTTCTAATACAGCAGCAACGGCAGGCAGAAAGTAGGCAGGAGACATGGAGCAGCATCAACGAGCAACATTGTTCCTGCCCCTGGATGTTATAGTCAACGTACTATCTAGACTCCCGGCGAGGTCGCTCGCGAGGTTCCGGTGCGTCAACAAACAATGGCACTCCGTAACCTGCAACGACGATGACGTCGACGACTACTTCCTCTCCATGCGGCAAAAGCATGCGTCAGCCCGACCCAAGATCGTTGACGAGATCGTCATAGGGAGGGTCTTGGTTCAGGATCTCCACACGGAGGCAGACGAAGTCGAAGACAGATCCTTCGACGTAGAGACCCTCGCGGAGCACAGGCTGTCGAACTCCGTCGACGGAGTGGTCTGCGCGTATCGATACGATCGTCGCGGATCGGACTTCCATCTGCTGAACCCCACCACCCGAGAAGTATCGAGCCTTCCGAGTTCACACCTCGGGCATATAGAACTTTACCACCGTCATCTTTCCGTAGGGCTGGGATTCGATGCGTCTGCCGGAATATACAAGCTGGTCAGAATAATCCTTTATAAGGATATCGGTTATGCTCACATCCTCACTCTGGGTGATCAGGAATGGCGGCTCGGCTCGGATCCGCTGCCGATGCCTAATATATTTTAGACGGTCCTCCGGTCTGCCTACACGGAGTCCTACATTGGAGTGCATATAAAGTAAACTGTTACGAGAGGTTCATCCTCGCGTTCGACATCAAGAAGGAGAAGTTCGAACCATTCATATCGATGCCCCCAGTCTTGACTCCCTACCGTTTTTCTCTCTCCTTGGACGTCAAGGAGTGGGGAGGTCAAATTTATGTCAGGACCCAATATCAGGAGTCGAGTCATGACGGTGTCGAGATATGGATGCTCGAGGACTACGTAAATTGCGGATGGACCAAGACATGCGACTTCCGCGTCGACCACCTACACAGGAGGCGGAATATGTTTGATGAAACGAAACTTGTAGCCATTAAAGACGGGAAGATTTTCTTAAGGTCGGTGTGTATAGGGAAGATTTATTGTTACGATGTTAAGAGCAAGACATTGCGTATGATCCATTCGTCGTCGACTGGTTGGGCCTCAACTACTGGCTTTCATGTTTACACTGAAAGCTTGATCTCGCCGAAGGAACTGTTGCACAATCTCAGTAAGAAATTGCAGCAGTAAGCTCATCAATTTGGTTTGGTTACTATTTTTCTCTATTTTTTTTTTGAAATTTGTATCAGCATTAAGCATTAAGCACAATTCCGTGTCGGATGGTATCCAGTAGGCATTTGCAGTCTCCTTAGGGGCCATTTGGTACACAAAATATTAAATAGCCGAAAAGTCTATATTCCCAGGAATTATATTCCAAGGCACCATTTGTTGTGCTTCCTATGTTAGAAAATAAAGGTTCGAGAAACTTGATGGGGGTATATATATATATCCGTTTATGGCAGTTTAAGGGAAGTTTCGGTAGCCTTGAGTTTGTAGATTTTCACTAGTTTCTGAGGATTTAATGTGGTCGGTAGTAAGTATCAGCTTAATTAATTCCCTTAACTCGATAGGAAAACTACCAATCTTTTAGTTCTAAATATGGAAGCAACGTACAGCTCCAATCCAATGGGAATCCTGTCCTACATATTCAATGATCAATGAGTTAGGTTTTCTGGCAGCTATCAATGGTGCGCTGCCGGCCGCCCTGGCTGGCGGGTCTGATGGATATCCTCAAAGAAGCTTGGGCTAAGTTTGAAGATCCTCATCTTCCAAATCGACTACATAAAGTACTTCATGTTCTTAAATCTTGGGCTAAATCAAGACTACATAAAGTCCTTCAGGAAATGCAAGCTTCTCTAAATAAACTCCAGCATCAAGAAGAGATGTATTGGCATCAACGTTCCGGACTTAACTCGATCCACAACGGAGAGAGGAACAACAAGTTCTTTCATTTGTATGCGTTGAACAGAAAAAGGGAAAATGCCACATCAAGCTTACAAGCTACAGATGGTGCCTGGATTGATGGACATGGTAAAATCATTGATATTCCAACATATACTGGACACAATTGCAACTTCAATGATTCAATATCTGCCATTAATCCTTCAGAGGAAGAGACTCGAAACACTATGTTTGAGATATGAATCCACACAAGTCTCCGGGTCCAGAAGGATTCCCAGCAAATCTCTACCACAAAAGATGGGAATTGGTTGGAGGGGAGGTAACTTCACTTATCCAAAATTTCTTCCTTAATAATATGACTCCTCATTTGAATCACACTCCCACTGCGCTTATACCTAATTAGAAACCTATTCCTATAGCTCCTTCTGTCTTCAGACCTATTTTCCTATGCAATGTCGTATACAAAATCTTCACAGAAATGATATGACCGTTATTGAGGTCTATTATTTCCCCCCTTTCAGAATGCCTTTGTTCCCAACCGTCAAATAACGGATATTGTCATTTTAGCCCAGGAAATGTTCCACTCAATTGCTAAATTCCCAAAATCCAAGTGTAGCCTAGCCTAGCACTCAAACTAGACTTGTCAAAATCCTATGATCGTGTCAATTGGCCTTTCCTAATTAGTCTAGTGCTCAAGGGATTTGGCATCAACAAAAAATCTCATGATCTGATAATCAGTTGTGTGTCTTCTTCCTCATTTGCTTAACTTGTTAATGGCTCTCCCTCAAAAACCTTCAGGCCATCCAGAGGTATTCGGCAGGGATGTCCTCTATCTCCCGACCTGTTCATTTAGTATGGTGAAATTTTATCAAAGTTTACTCTATATCATGAACACAATGGGCCGGTTGTTCTCTAGCATCAAAATTAATAGAAGAGCTCCATCAATATATGAAGTTCTTCGTTCACTAATTGAGCACCACGACCCTACAACAATCTGTTTATGGGCGATTTGGAAGGCTAGGAACTTGTTAGTGTTTGAAAAAAAGGATCTAAACGTTTCAAGAATATTCATCATCATTCACTTCTGTGCATGCTCATTCAATGACTATGTCCAATGTTAATCAGGCTTGGTCTCCACCATAGCCGGGTTCTTTGAAATGCAACTTTGACGGACTTTTGTTTCAGAAAAGAGAATGGACTCTTTCAAGGCGGGGTTGCCTATGCTTGTTGGGGGGTGGATCTCCACTTGAGTTTGAAGCGAAAGCTTTACAACTGGGTTTAAATTTCTGCTTATCAAAAGGATTTAAATATGTGGTATTTGAAGGAGACTCAGAAGTTATCATCAACCTTGTAAAGAACAAAGACTTGCTTATTCCGTGGAAGATTAGACTTATTTTGGAGGAAGTTCAGGATATCTGTGGCTCCGTAACAGATTTCTCCTTTTTTTTTTACTCTGATAACTTCTAATGTTGTTGCACATTCTCTAGCGCACTATTATTTTTCTCTTAACTTTGATTCTGTTTGGGTGTTTACACATCCACCAGATTGTATCAAGGATCAACTTCTTGTTGACTCCTCTTCCATAGCTTCTGAACGAAAATTTGTTGGTTTGAATGCAAAAAAAATATATATATATATATTGGAGACCGTGAGGTTATATAGAAACTTGGATCGAACAATGTAAGTAGATCCTGATCTCTTTTCTGAAACAACTAAGTAATTTTCACACAATGTATCGAGAAAACATTATATAAATTACCATAAGCTCCTCACTAAATACTCTGCAACAACAATAAGCTTAAGCATGTCACCTACCAAAACAAACAATATGTAATAGTTACTCTACACAAAGTAAGCTCTACCAATGTACAGTACATCATCCTATAAAGTCCATTAAACCTTCCCAATATAATGAGAGAGGAACTTTCACATTCTTTTGAAGCCTTCACTGTCATGCGCCATTACCTTGCTCTCCTTGTTGTACCCAAAGATCAAAGAGAGCATCATTGCCGCCGAAACCATTGCCAGGCCGACCTAAATCTAATAACTATATTCCTAAGTTTAAACTTAAAACAACTAATGCTCAAAACGTATATAATTAACTTTAAGGGTCTGCTTGGATTGAGGGTTAAGAGGGTTAAGTGAAAAAGTTAAGTGAGAGGAAAATAAAATCATGCATGATTTGAGGGTGGAGGTTTAGGAGGGAGGGTTATAAAGGGTTAAGTGAGGTTTATTTCACCCTCTTTTGTCCATTTTTTTAACCCCCCAAATCGGAGGGCTAACGTGGGTGATTGAGAGATTTTGTTTAAAAAGTCATAAATGTCCCTTATTTGTTTATAAAATATCGTAATTTTTTTCTTGTTCTCAACATATTAATCCGAAGCTTCTTAATTTGTGATGATATTTTGACAAGTTCTAATTAAAATTTTAATCAAATTTAATTTTATGACATATATAATAAGGCTATTTTGGTAACTATAATATTTTATTAATCACCCTCTCACTTAAAACCTCAATCCAAACAAGTTTTAAACACCCTCCACTTAACTCTCCCTCCAATCAAAGTCCCCCTCGCTTAACTCTCCCTCATTTAACCCTACTTAAGCCTGCTTTTTTTTTTCCCTCAATCCAAGCAGACCCTAAAACTAAATTTTAAAAAATTGTAGTAATTCTATTTTAGATAAAACTATAATGGTGGCCCTCTAATCTTTGGACCCTGAGCGGATGCTCCTGATAAAATTTTAAAGCTGCCAGCAGCGCCTATTCAATGGGTTGTGAAATAATTATACATAATAGTTCGATGGACTATATATGGAATTCTTTTAATAGGAAAAGAGAGATAATTGGCTTTCTATCCTATTTACATCCATATTTTAAATGATTGGGCTCTATATATATATATAGATATATATATATATATATATATAATATATATATATATATATATATATATATATATTCTAAACCTAACCCTAATTCCTACTTTCTAATACAGCAGTGGCAGAAAGTAGGAGGCATGGAGCAGCATCAACGTCAGAAGGGTTATTTTGTATAAGGGTACCAAGTTTTTAATATAATTAGACTTTGGGTACTGAATTTGTCCGTTTTAGAGTTTGGGTACTCGAATTTTTTTAGTGACACATTTTAGTGACAAAAGTGAACTTTCAGTGACGAAATAAGACTTTTAACGACGAATGTTCGTCACTAAAATGTGTCACTAAAAAATTACAGTACCCAAAGTCTAAAACGGACAAACCCAGTACCCAAAGTCTAATTATATCAAAAACTTGGTACCCGTATACAAAACAAGAAAGGAGGAGCAGCATTGTTCCTGCCCATGGATGTTATAGCCAACGTACTGTCCAGACTCCCGGCGAGGTCTCTCGCGAGGTTCCGGTGCGTCAACAAGCAATGGCACTCCGTAACTGCGACGAAGACGACGACGACAACGCTAATTACTTCCTCGCCATGCAACAGAAGCATGCGTCGGCCCGACCCAAGATCATCGACGAGATTGTCAGAAGGAGGGTCGTGATTCACGATCTCGACTCGGAGGCAGGCAAAGTCGTAGATAGATTCTTCGACGTGGAGACCCTCGCGAACCACAGGTTGTCGAACTCCATGAACGGAGTGGCCTGCGCGTACCGGTGCGGTCGTCGCGGATCGGACTTCCACTTGCTGAACCCCACCACCCGAGAAGTATCGAAGCTTCCAGGTCTAGATGTTCTTGAGCACGATCTTCATAATGTAGGGCTGGGATTCGACGAGTCTACCGGAGCATACAAGTTGGTTGGAATAATCTATTCCAAGGACATCGGTTATGTTGCTATTATCCTCACTCTGGGTGATCAGGAATGGAGGCTCGGCTCGGATCGGTTGCCGAAGCAGAATGCATATTTATATGGCGGTCCTCCGGTCTGCCTACACGGAGTCCTACATTGGAGAGCATATAGGCGACACGGACACGAGAGGTCTTTCATCCTCGCGTTCGACATCAAGAAGGAGAAGTTCGAACCATCCATACCGATGCCCCCGGTTTCGACTCCCTGCCATGGTGCTCGCTATATGGACGTCAAGGAGTGGAGAGGTCACATTCATGTCGGGGTTCAGTATCAGGTGTTGAGTCATGGCGATGTCGAGGTATGGATGCTGGAGGACTACGTAAATCACAGATGGACCAAGATATGCTTCTTCTGCGTCCAAGGACACGGTACGACGCTGTGTCGGAATACGTTTGATGAAAGGAATCTTGCAGCAATTAAGGACGGGAAGATTTGGTTGAGATCGGCGTATACAGGGAAGATTTTTTGTTACGATGTTAAGAGCAAGACATTGCGTGAGATCTATTCGTCGTGGGCGTCCTCGACTGGTTGGAACGTTTACATTGAAAGCTTGATCTCGCCAATGAAACTGTTGCACAATCTCAGTAGGAGATTACAGCATTAAGCTCATCAATTTGGTTTGCTTACTATTTTTCTCTATTTTTTTTCGTTTCAAATTTGTATCAGCTTGGTATTTTGCTGGAACTGAATTTTCATTTTTATTTTTTATGAGCAATTCTGTGTGATCATCTAAAATGAATAGTCTTCATATTGATATATGTTCTCTCATTTAATATATATCTTGTTGGCCCATAGAATGAAAGAGAAGCACTCTGATGGAGAAAACTACTAATCAAGGGCGGAGCTAGAATTTTTTTGTACAGGGCGCTGCAAGTATGGATATTTTTTTTATTATCTAATATACTGCAAAAATAAACAAAAAAGAGATAGAAAGCTTACAATAATACAATAATAATACAAACTAGTAAAACTAGAGACGAAGGAATTGAACTCAAGATCAATTATACTAACACCAAGCAACTCTACCAACTGGGCTAGAACTACCACTGTTTTTCAATGTGAGTATAAGATATTAGTTCTTAACAAGCAAAAATTTAGCCCGGCTGCAGCCCGGGAGAGCCCAGCTGTAGCTCCGCCCCTGCTACTAATACAAGCAACTAGTCGCCAAAGTTTATTAAGAGGTGGATCTCACAATGCTGTGTTCCCTTGTTCAAAGTGTAGTGCCTTTATACAGGCAAAGAATGCAAAAATAGGAAACTAAAAAACATGAACTAATGGCTCCTAAATGCATGCTCTTCCACTCAACCTTAACAATCAAAGGAAAAGACCAGGTAACCAATTGAACGGGCAAACAATAGGATTAAGTCTAACAAATCGCCCCCTAATCATGTTGTATGGAATTCACCTCTACGACGTCGAGTTTCTGCCTCATCTCAAAAGGGCAAAAGGCAATTGGAGTCAAGTGGATATACAAGGCTAAGAAGAATGATAAAGGAGAATTTGAGAGGTACAAGCCAAGATTACTTGCAAAAGGCTACAAGCAAAGAGCATGCATCGACTATGATGAGGTATTTGCTCCCGTTGCTCGATTG
Source organism: Iris pallida (assembly GCA_029216955.1). Taxonomy (NCBI): domain Eukaryota; kingdom Viridiplantae; phylum Streptophyta; class Magnoliopsida; order Asparagales; family Iridaceae; genus Iris; species Iris pallida. Next base: position 23,273 of record JANAVB010014285.1, read on the forward strand.
GAGACTATAAGGTTGATAATTTCTTTAGCGGCTCAAAATAAATGGAAACTTAACCAAATTGATGTGAAATCGGCTTTCCTAAATGGTACTCTTGAAGAATAAGTCTATGTGGAGCAACCCATGGGCTACGAGATAAAAGGACAAGATGATAAAGTATTAAAATTGAAAAAGGCTTTGGATGGCTTGAAGCAAGCACCAAGGGCATGGTATTGTAGAATTGATAAATATTTTCAAGATAATAACTTTGTTAAATGTTCACTTGAACATGCCCTTTATGTCCACTTGAACATGCCCTCTATGCCCGCTTGAACATTCCCTCAAAGTTATTTGAAGAGTTCAAGAGAGCTATGACAAAGGAGTTCGAGATGACCGACATCGACCATTCTACCTTGGTATTGAAGTAAAGCAAACCGAATATGGTATCTTCATCTCCCAAGAAAGTTATGCAAAAGATGTCCGTAAGAAGTTCAACATGAGTGATTGCAAGCCCATAAGCATGCCCGTGGAATGTGGAATCAAGTTATCAAAGCATGAAGAAGGTGAAAGAGTTGATCCTACACTTTTCGAAAGCCTTATTGGAAGCTTGCGCTACTTGACATGTACAAGACCAGATATTCTATATGGAGTTGGACTCATTTGCCGCTATATGGAATCACCAACAGCTTTCCATTTAAAGACCGCCAAGAGAATTCTTCACTACATCAAAGGTACACTTGACTATGGCCTACTTTACTTATCTTCCATTGATTTCAAGCTTGTCGGATATAGCGATAGTGATTGGACTAGAGACTTTGATGGTCGAAAGAGTACTAGCGGATTCGTGTTTCTTATGGGAGATACTGCTTTTACATGGAATTCGAAGAAGCAATCAATTATGACACTGTCAACATGTGAGGCCGAATATGTAGCCTCTATGTCATGTGTTTGTCATGCGATTTGGCTTAGAAGTCTAATGAAGGAGCTTCACATGCTACAAGAGGAGAGCCAACGGAGATCTATATAGATAATAGTTTGGCTATTGCTTATGGGGGAATAGTTCTCTTTTTTATTTCATATTATTTTCTGTGTCGGGTGTGTGCAGAGCTGGGTTCTTAACATCATCCACGTACTATGTGGGACTTGCTATTTTTTAAAGTTTTTATAATTACTAAGTTATTACTGATTACGAGTAAAAAGATTGCAGTTTCTATGAGTATTTACTTGAGGCTTGGATACAAGGGAACAAAACTGAAACACTGAAGCATTACACTTGATAGCAGTGCTCTCGTATTGAGTCTGGTTATGTTTGGCGCAAGGATGTAAGTACACTTGATAGCAATGCTCGTGATATATTAATTTTTTCTTTCTATTTTGTTGTTATGTTGGGTTCAAGGATGTAAGTTCTTGGTTCCCTAATTGAGCACCACGACACTACATCAGTTTGCTTATGGGCGATTTGAAAAGCTAGGAACTTGTTAGTCTTTGAAGAAAAGGCTCTAAACATTTCGGGAATATTGGAAATTTCTCATCTATCCTACCAGGAATATTCATCATCATTCACTCCTATGCATGCTCATTCAATGACTATGTCTAGTGCTAATCAGGCTTGGTTTCCATCGTACCTGGGTTCTTTGAAATGCAACTTTGACGGAACTTTTGTAAATGGGAAAATGAGTTATGCGGCTGTGATTGGCAATGCGCATGGACTCTTTCAAGGCGGGGTTGCCTCTGCTTGTTGGGGTGGACATCCACTTGAGTTTGAAGCGAAAGCTTTACAACTGGGTTTAAATTTCTGCTTATCAAAAGGATTTAAATCTGTGGTATTTGAAGGCGACTCATAAGTTATCATCAACCTTATAAAGAACAAAGTCTTGCTTATTCCGTGGAAGATTAGACTTATTTTGGAGAAAATTTGGGATATTTGGGGCTTCATAACAATGTTTCTCCTTCGTAACAAAGGCTTCCTTGTAAGTAATTTTCACACAATGTATCGAGACAAACATATATAAAATTACCACAAGCTTCTCACAAAATGCTCTGTAACAACAAATTTTTACAATAAGCTTAAGCATGTCACCCACCAAAGCAAACAATATGTAATAGTTACTCACCTACAAGAAAAAAGGCTTTTCTTGACGGTTTTTTCCCGTCAAGAAAGGGGTATCTTGACGGTTGCGGATTCGTCCAGTAGGCCGAGTTAAGAAAAGTTTCCCCTTTTCTTGACGGTCGCTGACAAGACTTTTCTTGATGGTTTTTGGCTGTCATATGAAATAGTTTTGTTGACTATTTTTAGCTGTCAAGATAGCAGTTTGGAGAAACCGTCAATATAGGTGAAAACTTTTCTTAACTCCGGCCTAGATGACGGCTATTAGCCGTCAAGAAACCGTCATTGAAAAGAGCAGTTGCAGGAAGATTGAGTTAAATGTTGACGTTTTATAACCGTCAAAAGAAGCTGAATTTTGTATAGCCAAAATTCCATTTATAATTATAAATAGAACTTTAACAAATGATACATTCGTTTTACAGCTACTTCATTTGGAAATAATGAATTCTTGAGTTCATAGTTCAATATATGTGTTCTAGGAATAAATAGAACTTTAACAAATGATACATTCGTTCTATTCTCCTGCCTTCCTTCAACCATATGAGAGGGAATAGAAGCAACCCAAGGAATCCCAAATTTTAATTGTTGTACTATCACCTATAGACCAGGTAACCCCAGATCTGATGATGTCCTTGCAAGTTAGAATTCTAGTCCATATAGAAGAACGAGATAATGACTTTTGCCTTCCAGAAAGAGGTACGGGATAGATACTTCGCCTGTAGGAGACGTGCCCACAGTGCATCTTGATTCAATAGCAATCACCAACAATTTTTTGCAACTTGGACTTGATTGCTGATTTATGGATTTTGAAAGCCAAGATCTCCTTCTTCTTAAGCCTTTGTGAAAGTTGTCAAGCTGTTAACTGCAACTTCCTCTTACCATCACAAATCCCACCACCAGAATTATCTTTGAATGCTAGTCAGCTTGTTTGTGATACCCTTTGGAAGTAGTTAACATGATGTTGTATACTGGGAGAAGCCAAATATGATTTTAGTAAGATAGATCTACCTGCATGAGACAAACATCTTGCCGTACAACCATTAAGCTTTAGTATGACAAGAAAAAATAAGATTGGTATAAGTGTTAATGCTATTCTTGTGAAGGAGGAGGTGATGACCCAAGTATTAATTTGTCATTAGGATTCATAATCTGAACTTGGAGTAAGTCCTGAATAAGTTGTGACACGTAGATTAAATGGAATATTGATGGAGCTCTTCTGTTAATTTTGATGCTAGAGAACAACCCATTGTGTTCATGATATAGAATAAGCTTTGATAAAATTTCACCACACAAAATGAACATATAGGTAGACAATGGACATCCATGCCGAATGCCTCTGGATGGCCTCAAGGTTTTTGAGGAAGTCTATTAATTCTGATGCTAGAGAACAACCGGCCCATTGTGTTCATGATATAGAATAAACTTTGATAAAATTTCACCATACTAAATGAACAGGTAGGGAGATAGAGGACATCCCTGCCGAATACCTCTGGATGGCCTGAAGGTTTTTGAGGGAGAGCCATTAACAAGTTAAGCAAATGAGGAAATGGACACACAGTTCATTAGCAGATCATGAGATTTTTCGTTGATGCCAAATCCCTTGAGCACTAGACTAAGGAAAGGCCAACTGACACGATCATATGATTTTGACAAGTCTAGTTTGAGTGCTAGGCTAGACTACACTTGGATTTTGGGAATTTAGCAATTGAGTGGAACATTTCTTGGGCTAAAATGGCATTATCCGTTATTTGACGGTTGGGAACAAAAGCATTCTGAAATGGGAAAATAATAGTGGTCAATAACGGTTATATCCTTTTTGTGAAGATTTTAGTGATGATTTTGTATACGACATTATATAGGAAAATAGGTCTGAAGTCAGATGGAGCTATAAGATTTTAGTGCAATTCAAATGAGAGCTTCTATGAGGATATCCATGAAGTCTGGTTCTTTAAACCAAGCACATTCAAATCCCATTGGAAAGCTTCTGTTGACAATGTCACACTTCAAATAAATAAGGTCGTGATCACTATTAACACGAGGTACTGGTAAGTGATAGACCCCTGCATTTGGGAACGATACCCACCAATTTGTATCAATTACAATGTTATCTTTCGTTAGAAGTAGCAATAGCATTCATCTGGTTTAGCACTCTGGTCAGGTGGAGAACTAATTCAGTGTGACGGGCTCACCACGTGGCTTGGTAATACGCATGGGAGATTGATGGACATGGATGCTTTGCTAGTTCCGGAATCCTGGGTGGTAGGATTTAGTAATTAAGTTGAAATTTTCATGTTAGGTTGTATATAAATTAGCTATGGCAATAAGAATCAATCTGATGGCTACTGACTTTATTACTCATTTTCTCTAGTACATTCATTTTACATGATCACACAAAAAAAAAAAAAAAAAAAAAAAAATCAGTTCCAGCTAAATACCCAGCTGATACAAATTTCAAAAAATAGAGAAAAAAAAATAGTAACCAAACCAAATTGATGAGCTTACTGCTGCAATTTCTTACTGAGATTGTGCAACAGTTTCTTTGGTGAGATCAAGCTTTCAATGTAAACGTCCGAACCAGTCAAGAACCACGATGAATATATGTTACGCAACGTCTTGCTCTTACGATCGTAAGAACAAATCATCCCTTTATGATTATGATCATAATCGTACGAAGAAAATCTAAACAAAATCTTCCCGTCTTTGATGGCTAGAAGCTTCCTTTCAATAAAAGGATACAGACACAGCGTCGTGCTGTGTCCTTGGACGTTGACGCTATAAGTCTTGGTCCATCCGCGATTCGCGTAGTCCTCCAGCTTCCATATCTCGACACGACCGACCAACGGATACTGAACTCCGGCGTAAATGTGACCTCCCCACTCCTTGATGTCCATGTCAGAGAGAAAATCAACGGAGGTCCAAACTCGGGGGATCGGTATGAATTGTTCGAACCTCTCCTTCTTGAGGTCAAACGCGAGGATGAAGAACTTCTCGCCACCGTCTGGTTTGTATGCACTCCAATGCAGGACTCCGTGTAGGCAGACCGGAGGACCGCCTAAATATACAATTGGCATCGGCAACCGATCCGAGCCGAGCCGCCATTCCCGACCACCCAGAGTGAGGATGTGAGCATAACCGATACCCATATAAAGGACTATTCCGACCAGCTTGTATATTCCGACAGACGCATCGAATCCCAGCCCTACGGAATGAAGACGGTCGTCAAATTCCAGAGGAGGCCCGAGGAGTGAACTCGGAAGCCTCGATACTTCTCGGGTGGTGGGGTTCAGCAGATGGAAGTCCGATCCGCGACTATCGTATCGATACGTGCAGGCCAGTCCGTTGACGGAGTTCGACAGCCTGTGGTCCGCGAGGGTCTCCACGTCGAAGAATCTATCTATGACTTTGTCTGCCTCCGAGTCGAGATCGTGAATCATGACCCTCCTTCTGACGATCTCGATGATCTTGGGTCGGGCTGACGCATGCTTCTGTTGCATGGCGAGGAAGTAATTAGCGTTGTCGTCGTCATCATCGTCGCAAGTTAGTGAGCGCCATTGTTTGTCGACGCACCGGAACTTCGCGATCGACCTCGCCGGGAGTCTGGACAGTACGTTGGCTATAATATCCAAGGGCAGGAACAATGTTGCTCCTCCTTTCTTCTTCTGACGTTGATGCTGCTCCATGTCTCCAGCCTACTTTCTGCCGCTGCTGCTGTATTAGAAGAAAGTAATTAGGGTTAGGTTTTCCCTGGTTGAGTACAAGAGAATATATATATACATGAGAACCCAATATGGATGTAAATAGGCTTCAAATTATGCATATAAAAGCCCATTCTCTCTCTCTTTTCCTATTAAAAGAACTCTATATATATAGCCCATCGAGCTATTATGTATAATTATTTCACAATCTGTTGAACTTTCGGCTCATGTGGCAACTTTAAAATACTACCCAGATCCAAAGATTATAGGGACACCAATATATTTATATCTAAAATAGAATTAGTACGTAATGTGGGCCGATCTTACGATAAGAGATTTGTGGATTTCACGTGTTGTGTTACAAGCTCGATTAAATTTTTTTGTTCAACGTGGTGTTCGAACCGAGTTCGACCAAAGGTTGTTCGACTTGGTCTTGTTCGCGAACGGGCTCGAACTCGGCTCGGTTTCTCGTATTTGGACTTTTCATAGCATATGATATACTTTTGTATGGATGTGTATAAATTTTGTCCTAAGAATTCTACTCTCTTTTTTGTTATTTATATGATGGTAAATTTATAATGTAAATAGCATAAATAATTCAACAAAAAAGTCTTTAAGACTTGAGAGTAACTGTACAAGAAGTTTAATGTGACTTTGGTTCGGTCTTGGCTCAGGCTTGGTTCGTGTTCGTCCGAGCTCGAGAGCTAAATCGAGTCGAGCTTGATCGTTTCGAGCCTACAATCGAACCGAGTTCAAACACCATTTTGAATCTCGGCCTTAAACTCGGCTCAAATAAAGCTCGTTCGATAGTTTAGTCGAATCGAGTTCGAACACAGTTTGTTCGAACTCGTTTTTTCGATTTTCCGCCCTACCTATATGCTTGTCAAATATTAATAAGTTTCTTTTGACACTCCTAAGATCTCTTTTGCAACTTTCTTGAATTGAATAACTCGTGAATTGCGGAAAACTAGCATGTATAATATAGTTTGAGAAGAAGTTTGAATTAGGGGGCAGCTTTACGCTGAAGCCTAGTATTATAATACAGAGGAATATATACTTTTGAGAGTACTGCTCTTCATACTGAGAACCATAGAAATGACGTGCTTTACACTAATGTTTTCCATCAACTCGTATGACGTGCTTTACGTCTCATCTCAGCAATAGGAATACAACTGAAATCCAAAATTTCTTACCTGTTTCTTATGTTAATTGGCTTTAAAACTACCAAGATTTCTGACCTTTTCCTTATTCCATTCGACTACATGGAATCTCTTGGTTTGCAATTGAAGTGTGTATATAATTTACTTATAGATTTATGTTCTTTAAAGGCTATCATTAAATCTACCTTAAGTTGAAAGGAAAGGATTATAGATATGCTCTTTGATTTTAAGCCATATATATTTTTTATTTATTCTAAGCCATTTAAGGTTTTAGTTTGATGCTGGATCTGGATCAAAACATTTTACTGTTAAACGGATATGGAGCTGGAGCAAGACTTTAAGTCAAGAAGCATGGTTTTAACCGAAGTGACAAACTCAAACAAGATGCAGTTCAAGGAGGTCGAACAAGAGTTCGAAATTTGAAGCAAATGGAAGAGGTCAAACTGTATGGATGAGATTCCTATATTCTAATTCTATGTTGCAGGTTCACATCGGTACAGTAATGTACCGAAGTGACAAACTCGACCTGCATGGGCCACCACAAAAACATGTAACGCCCCAGTCCCAAAATACGTAGGACCAAGTACGTAGACATGCCAGCTGTATACATACGTAATACATGGACCTCGTCAGTATACATAAGCTGTAATGTAGTAATCCAAGACAACTAAATCTCATCCACAATGAAAGGATTAATAATATAGAAATCAACTTGAATATTTATGACACAATCGTTGGACGGAGACAAAGTCCACTACCAACCAAATTTAAATATGAAAAAATATACAAGGAAAGAATTTAGCAAGCGAGAGCAAGTGACGAATCCAAGAGTAATCATCACGACGGAATAGAGCACAAGTCATGGCCTTAGCTAGAGCACCTGCATGAAATCACGAAAACACACACACCTGGAAAAATCCAGGTCCTCAGAGGGACGTAACAAGACACATAATATCATGCCATAAATTGAATAGTAAGAGCTCAATAAAATATACATGCGTAAGGTTCTTAACCATTCTATGTGATATATACCTTGAGAAGACAACGTTCTACGCAGGAGCTTATAGTGTTCAGCATAGATGGAGAGAGAGTAGTAGTAGGTAGCGCTCATAAGAGGCACTATCAACTATGGGCAGAAAGTAGTTCTCATATGAGAACTATCGGCCCCGGGACAGTAAGTAGCGCTCATCCGAGACACTATCGGCCCAAATCTATATATGTACTGAACAGGTAGCCCCTACGCTAATAACTGTCTTCCCCCCTCCCCATGATACTATACATGTGTCGACTCCACGACACTGTTTAATCCTTAATAACTGCCAAAGTCTTCTACACAATCTATTAGCAGTTATTTCTTAACGCATGCGCACGGGGGATCAGCCTACACGCAAGTGACCTCTATATGATACTCACAACTCTCACACACACAACTCGTGTAATATCGTGCCAAGTCAATGAGACACACTAAATTTGACGGTAGTCCCTTAACTCTAAGCCAATTTATAAAATATTGTAATTTGCATCTACATATAATTTAGAAAGAAATAACTGAAAATAAATACGACATGCATGATATTGAGCAGAAATTTAAACAGTAAAGGCAAGGTGTCTTGTCTGAGGTTATGTGCAAAAGAGAATAATCCAGTAGCTCGAACCAACAAGAAAACGAAGCCAGAAATAGCCAAATCCCACAGACGACTCCGGATGCTGCAACAAACATCACGAACGAGTTTGGAATATAAGATATACCTAGGAAATGCCTGTCCAAAAGTTAAATTCTGGATCAGGGGCAAAATCGTAATTTCGGATTAAAACGATATCCGCCGTTGGATCCGCTTTGCATCGAAATGCGTGCCAGAACCTACGGTCTCTAAAGTCGCCAAACTACATTTTTACGGATTTGTTTTGATGAGACAAACCCAACGGTATGTCCAATTTTGGATTCCGGTGGGCTGTGCACAAAATCGCCCGTTGAGTGGGATTGTGGGCCCGCCAAAATAGCGTCCCGATCAACGGTCTCAGAATCGGACCGAACTTGGCTCACAGGACCAGAAAAATATTTGAGTCCAATGGCGCAAGTTTCATCGCGATATGATGAGTGTGCACAAAGTTGTGAATTAATTTGAGAAGGTCGATACGGGGGTATCTTGACGGATACGCACTGATTTCGTCGCGCACATGCAACGAAATTAGGTTCCGTCAGTTTCCACACATCGACAACATCCATACGCGTCTTTCGATGCATATATTGTGCGACCACGTCGCCCGGTTTGTCGGGGCGCAAGCCGTATCGGGTATTTTTCCACTTTTTGAAAACAAAATTTACAATTTTTCGGAAAATTTTAACGTGTAACTTTCTACATACTAGATGAAAAGTGAATCCAAAAGGTGCGTTACAATCTCGGTTAGGTTGTCTTTGACTGCCTTCAATTAGTTTTACGAAAGTTTAATGGACAGCGAGAAAAGTGGCCGACAGTTGGTGTTTCAAAACAGTTTTTAATATTCAGAAAAGTGGATTTTTCTCCAACTTCGTCTCAATTTTTCGAGCAAGATGGATGGCCATGTCAAAATCCACCTGGGAGATCTCGAAGAGGGTCATAGGGGCTTTCTACACAAATTTACGGATCTAAAAACGGAGTAGAATTGACAAAGAATTCGATCGAGGAAGTGGAATACCTTAAAGTGGAAATCTGTTGTTGTTGTTTGTTGTTGACGTCGTGGCGACCGTGAGGCGGGACTGCCATCCCTCCGGCGAGGCTGGACACGCACGCCGAGGAGAAGGAGAGGAGGAAGGAGGTGGAAGAGAGGATTTGGATTTTAGGGTTTTCCAAAACTCATATATATATATATATATATACCTTATATATATATAGGTTGGAGGGGGGGTCGGCCAACCCTTTAGCAAGCTGCTTATACAAAGGGGGTCGGCCCCTTAGTAGCAGCTACTGCTGCTAATAGATGGCGCATGGTGTGGTGGTCGGGTGGGGCCGACCAACCACCATCTTATTTTTTTTTTTTTTAACTTAAACCTTATTCTAAAACTTTAATATATATATATATATATATATATATATATATATATATATATATATATATATATATATATATATATACACTAAAATCTAATTAAAATTCAAATACCATTTAAAATTCAACTATCCAAATAATTTAATACATTTGGGCATATCTACATATAAATAAAATTCAAATCGCAATAAATCAACTATAAATAATAATATATCTATAGAATATTCATGTTATTAAATCTCCACAAAATAACTTTAATAATAATAAATTAATAAAATCGTCCCAATGGGTGAACTTTACCGCTCACCCATGTATGGGTCCAGAAAATTGTACCATTTTGTAAAATATTTTTTTATTAATAAAACATAAATTTTGTACCAAAAGTCAATAAATATTCAACAAGATCTAAAAATAATTTAAAAATATTTGTACATACACAAAATATTCCTAAATGGACACCTTAGTCACCCCACATGCTCACATGGGCTTAAATTGGTCCAGGTCCAGTTCGGACTGAATTGGCCAAACCGGGTCATCAAAAATAAATAAAACCATAAATTGTATAAACTCATTTTTAAGTCTAATAAAATAATAATAAAAATTAAATAAAAAAATAGGGGTTTTACATCCTACCCAACTTACAAGAATTTCGCCCTCGAAATTTAGGATTAATAGGGTAGATAGGGTTGAGAGATAGGAAGAGTTCGTCAATACCAAAATACAATTAAATTTTGGAAGAGAAAATAAAATGGCGTTCAACACCACCATGCAATAGAAAATTGTGGAGTCAATATATACAAAATATATCATGGTTATGGAATTCAAATAAGGATTGCTAGTGAAGGTAACAAAAATTTTGATAATCCAATTTGGAGAGTAATAAGGAATTGAGTATATCAAAGAGAAGAATTTAGACATTTGGAAGGTGTGGTTCCTTGAGAGAAAACTAGATACTAATCGCCTCGATTGAGAGTTTGATTAAGTTAATGATTAGAATCATTCTCGAGGGCTCAAGAATAAGTGGGAGGACACAGTAACAATTCTAGGGTTTAAGGAACGAGGAGTAGTTAATGGCGAGGATACAGCCACATGAGTCGGTCAGTGGCTATCTATATTTTTGTATAGCTAATCGATTGGGCAACCAAGGATGATACCTTGAGTCTATCTTAGCAAGTACAGTGCCTTATCTTTCCAAATAAGTAAAAGACAAGAACAACAAAGGTTTCAAAGACGGTGTTATATATTGAGTACGAATTGCGGGGTTCATAGGCGGCAAAAATAATTCAAAAAGAATTGCCAAGGCTGTCGCGGATGAGACTCTAAGGCAAATTTAACTGTCTCCATCCGCATAGAATAAGATATGATAAGCGAAGAAAAAGTGCAATAGGTTGATCAGACCATCATGCACCGGTTCTGATTAGACAATATGTTAGTGGGTGCACCCAATAAAATATGTCATGATCAAGCTTGATACGAAATAAGCTTGCCAAAACTGAAGCTATATTAGCAGCATGAGATAGTCAAATATGAGCAAGGGAGGTACTGATGAAGAAAATTTTAAATAGTCCAAGATCTTTTAAAATCGAGGCTCGTCCGAAGTGTGGACCTATACAGTTGTCCTAGTGTTTCTTCATTTATGGCTTGGTAGACCAGATAAATTTGGGTCCTCTGAATTTATAGACTAAGTGAACTTACCAATGTGGTTCACAAGGATAAAGGTTTGTTAGGTGTAAGGTATTCTACCCAACTTACAAGAGTTAAACTAGTAGTGTGATGGGACAACAGGTCAAGCAATCAAGATAAAATACAAATTTGAGCATTACGGAATTAAGTAGAACAAAATCACATATCGGTCGAAGGAATTGAGTCGAGATGGAATCCCTATTCAAAAATATATCGGTATCATGGTAAAGATTATAGTTTGGCCATTTTGACCATAAGGTCATATCATGAAAATAGTGTACAAGGAGACGTGTTTTAGTGGGACATGATATATCTACATGAAGGTGGACTTGTCTAGGTCATACACATAAAATTTGTTGGAAGAAAAAGTCTAGTGTTGTGCTCCGAATATCCAAGTCACGGTATGGGACGCCAAAAGATCTATAATAGAAAGTGGGAGTTCACGAGGTGATAATTAATGCACAAAAATAAAGAAGATCAAGTTAAAGCATAAAATAAAATTAATTAAAGAATCCAGTAAAATAATTTAGGAACACAATTCCGGAGGAAAGATAGTCTTCTAGATGAATACCGTTAAGGAACCATTATCTCATTATTCAAATTGCAAATGGGTTAGAAGGTCACAATTAAAAGATCTAGAATTGAAGAAAGGTCGAGTAAGTCAAGATGGAAATACAGTCACATAGCTGGGTAGATGACTAACATACTTGTGTATATACTACTATCATGGTCATAAGTGACATGGCAATTAGTGTGGAATACTTCTAACTCATTAGGGCTACTTTTGTGGCCTACCATTAATATTTCAACTCGAGTTTCCTCCAAAAAGTTTCAAAAATAAACTTTCAAAATAAATCAGCAAAATTTTGTATTCACTCCAAGCCGTTCAAATTCATCATAAAAATTTTAAATCACTTCATAAATCTCAAAGCAAAATTTTATCATGTTACTACTAACCTTTTCCAAAAAATTTAAATTCCACTATTTAACTCAAGAGTTCATAATTTACGAATCCATAAAAATTTTACAATCAATCAAAAATTTAACACTCTAAAATTTTCCAATAACTCCTAATAAAAATCTTAGCATATTAAAAGCAACCTCAAAAAAAAAAGCTCAATGCTCTCATCAATTTTTAACTTCTATTTATGCTAAGTTATTCCAATAAAATCACCACTTTTAAATGGTACTTTATTTGATCAATCAAAACAACCTTATCACATCATTAATATATTTTTCCAAAAAAATATTTTTAATATTAGCAATCCCACATTAAACTAAATTTTCAAATAATCTTATTAGTCAAAAATTATTATTTACCAAAATCTAAATAGATTTGTAAATCCTCAATCAAAGGACACAATTTAAAATAAGAAAAAAAAATTCAAAAATCATTTTCATAACTTTCAAATATTTTAAACCAAAATTCAGAAATCATTACTTCCACTTAAAATTCAAAATTTACGAAACACGAAAATCGCAAGTTGTACAACTCAAATTTAAATCATTTCTACGGCCTTTTTTTTTTTTTTTTTAAAGTTAAGATAATTTCCAAACCAAATTTATAACTGTTCAAAGGTGTATAACTATAATACAATAAATCATAAACATCAAAACTCGAAAATCAAATAAATTTTATATTTGTTCGAAGCTGTATATCTATCATCCAAACTCATAAATATCACAACTCGAAGAGCAAATCAATTTTATACTTGTGCGAGGATGTATAACTATAATCCAATAAATCATAAATATCAAATCTTTGAAAATCAATCAATTTCTTAAACCAAGTATGAAATCCTATAAATCCTCTGGTGTTTACTATTTAGAAATCTCAAGGTTAAAATTTTTCGTGGTAATATTCTACTTTACAAATGACTAATCATTAAATCACATAAAAAAACCTTTTTAACCAAATTAGAATCTTGAATGTATTCCAATTGCCAATATAACCATTCTAGCCATATGTGTGACCTATGAGCAAATACTAATGTAGTCATCTTCCTAGTTGATATTAAGAACGAAAATAAGAATCGATGGTAGAAAGAATCAAGCAAGATGCAGTTCAAGGAGGTCGAACAAGAGTTCGAAATTTGAAGCAAATGGAAGAGGTCAAACTGTATGGATGAGATTTCTATATTCTAATTCTATGTTGCAGGTTCACATCGGTACAATAACGTAACCGAAGTGACAAACTCGACCTGCATGGGCCACCACAAAAACATGTAACGCCCCAGTCCCAAAATACGTAGGACCAAGTACGTAGACATGCCAGCTGTATACATACGTAATACATGGACCTTGTCTTTATACATAAGCTGTAAATGTAGTAATCCAAGACAACTAAATCTCATCCACAATGAAAGGATTAATAATATAGAAATCAACTTGAATATTTATGACACAATCGTTGGACGGAGACAAAGTCCACTACCAACCAAATTTAAATATGGAAAAATATACAAGGAAAGAATTTAGCAAGCGAGAGCAAGTGACGAATCCAAGAGTAATCATCACGACGGAATAGAGCACAAGTCATGGCCTTAGCTAGAGCACCTGCAAGAAATCACGAAAACACACACCTAGAAAAAACCAGGTCCTCAGAGGGACGTAACAAGACACATAATATCATGCCATAAACTGAATAGTAAGAGCTCAATAAAAATATACATGCGTAAGGTTCCTAACCATTCTATGTGATATATACCTTGAGAAGACAACGTTCTACGCAGGAGCTTATAGTGTTCAGCATAGATGGAGAGAGAGTAGTAGTAGGTAGCGCTCATAAGAGGCACTATCAACTATGGGCAGAAAGTAGTACTCATATGAGAACTATCGGCCCCGGGGCAGTAAGTAGCGCTCATCTGGAGTGTTGGGAAAGAAACGCGGAAAACTTTCCCCAAACCGGAGAGTACCTGCGAGAGGACCGAACAAACAACGCACGAACCCAAAAACAAGCACACAAAAACAACTACGCAGACACAGAGAATTTTTGACGTGGAAACCCTTGCGGGAAAAACCACGGGACGATCGGAGTCCAACCCTGAGAAGCCTCCACTAATGGAATAGAAGAATTACACCCTCTACAAACTCCTCCCGATCCAAATCGGATCCCCACAACACTCAAAGACAAGAACAATGATCACAAGGCTACGAAGAACGAGAACGACGAGTAGAGATTACCCGAACACGACCTCCTCCGAATATCAACCTTCAATCCTCCGCCTTCTTCTCCGAAGTTGCAATGGCACTCTTGCCTCCTTTCTCTCTCAAACTTGGATAGCCTCCAAAAGTTACCAATGTGCGCTATGGGATTAGGGTTGAGATATCTCAACTTAATACCCTAATCCCGCAACAAACCTGGACCGTCGGATTAGATCCAATGATGAAAACTCATCCAGAATCCCGCTTCAGCCCCCGACAACACAGAGTTCGGCCAGAACTCTGTGTGGGGCAACCAGCACTGGGTGGCCAAACCCTGGAACGGCCAGACCGAGTTCGGCCAGAACTCGGCCTGGGACCGAGTTCGGCCCGAACTCGGCAGACTTGGTCCAGAACCCCCTTTGGGGCAGCAGCAGCAGCAACAACTACTCCCGAGCTTCTCCGACATCGGACGGCGCTCGTCGCACTCCGGGATCTTCTCCACATAGGTTGGGAACCCCACCCACTCCAACAAATCTCCCCCTTCACAACTATGGGGAGGACGTCGTCATCCCGACGATCTGCCTGCAGTACTCAAACTTCCCCCTTGGTAGAATCTTCGTGAACATATCAGCTCCGTTGTCATCTGTATGCACCTTCTCAAGCTCCGCGTCCTTCTTCTCAACCACATCCCGTATCCAATGATACCGAGTCTCGATGTGCTTGGACCGGCTATGAAACGTCTGATTCTTCACAAGATGGATAGCACTCTGACTGTCGCAAAGCAAAGTATACTGCTCTTGCTTCAGTCCCATTTCCTGCAACAGCTTCTTCATCCACAACAGCTCCTTGCAAGCCTCCGTCGCCGCAATGTATTCCGCCTCCGTCGTCGACAAGGCAACACACTTCTGCAACCGCGACTGCCACGACACTGCTCCTCCCGCAAACATCATCACGTAGCCTGAAGTCGATCGCCTCGTGTCTACATCTCCAGCCATATCAGCGTCGGTATACTCAACCAGCTTCGGCTCGTCACCACCAAAGGAAAGTCTCCAACCAGCAGTGCCCTGAAGATATCGTAGAATCCACTTGACCGCACTCCAGTGTACCCTTCCAGGATTCGAAAGATACCTGCTAACCGTACCAACTGTATGAGCAATATCTGGCCTCGTACACACCATGGCATACATAAGGCTTCCCACAGCTGAGGCATATGGAACCCGCTCCATATCTTCCTTTTCGTCCTCGGTAGATGGACACTGCTCCTCAGTGAACTTAAAGTGAGCCGCGAGGGGGGAACTCACTTTCTTCGACCCGTCCATCCCGAAACGCTGAAGTACCCGGTGAATGTACTTCTTTTGGGACAAGTGTAGCAGCTTGGACTCTCTCTCTCGGCTGATCTCCATCCCAAGAATAGTCTTCGCTGCGCCCAAATCCTTCATAGAGAAGGCCGCGCCCAGTTGGCGCTTCAACTCCGCTATCCTAGTGGTATTCCGACCCACTAATAGCATATCATCAACATAGAGCAATAAGATGATAAAATTATCATCGGCAAAGTACCTCACAAATGCACAATGGTCCAACGTCGTCCGTGCATAACCATGCTCCCCCATAAACGACTCGAACTTTCTGTACCACTGCCTCGGAGCCTGCTTCAGACCATACAAGCTCTTCCTCAACCAGCAGACCAAATGTGACTTACCCTTCTCACAGAATCCCTCCGGCTGCTCCATGTACAACTCCTCCTCAAGATCACCGTGGAGGAACGCCGTCTTCACGTCCATCTGCTCGACCTCCAAGTCGAAACTGGCTGCTAATGCTAGCACCACCCGAATAGACGAATGCTTAACGACAGGCGAAAAGATTTCATCATAATCCACGCCTTTCCGCTGACCGTAGCCCTTGACTACCAGTCTCGCTTTGTATCGAGGGCGAGTAGCATCATCCGTCTGCTTCACTCTGAACACCCATCGATTTTTCAAAGCCTTCTTGCCCTTTGGCAACCGCACCAGATCATAAGTAGAATTGGTGTGCAAGGAACTCATCTCCTCCTGCATAGCCACCATCCACTCCTGCCGGTGTTCGTCTTCCATAGCCTCTGCGAAACTTTCGGGCTCTCCCCCGTCAGTCAGTAGCACATACTCATCCGGCGAGTATCTCGTAGATGGTCGACGATCCCTGTTGCTCCTTCTCAGTGGAGCCACTGGTGCTGGCTGTATACCGACAGCCTCCTCCCCTTCAGGAACTACCTCTCCGGCATGCTCATCCTCCTGAGGGACACCCTGACCACCATCAGCAGGCTGATGATCAAGGTTGGGAGCAACTCCATGTACCGGCTCCCCCATAACTGGATCCTCTGCGATGTCCTCTGGAAACTGCTCGAAGCGAAATGACTCTAACTCAGGCAATTCCTCAGCCTCAGAAGGCGTCTCGGAATCCTGAGTGTTGGTCATGGTCTGATCCTCGACGAACACCACGTCCCTGCTTCTGTAGAGCTTTTCTTCCACTGGGTCGTAGAGTCTATAGCCAAACTCATCCCGACCGTAGCCGACAAAGACGCATCGCCTCGTCTTCGGCTCAAGTTGGTCCTCTCGTCCTTCGGTACATGCACGAAGGCTTTACAACCAAACGCCCGCAGGTGACTGTATGACGGCTCCTTGCCGTACCATACTTTGTCAGGCACATCACCCTGCAAAGGAGCACTAGGAGACAAATTAATAATATAAGCAGCTGTGAGAAGAGCCTCACCCCAATAACTGCCCGGCAAGTTTGCCTCTGACAGCAAACACCGCACCCTCTCCATCAGTGTCCTGTTCATGCGCTCCGCTACACCATTGAGATGAGGTGTCTTTGGCGGAGTCTTCTGGTGTCGTATCCCTTGCTCTCTGCAATACGCATCAAAGGGACCGATGTATTCGCCGCCATTGTCGGACCGAACACACAACAATTTCTTGCCCGTCTCCCTTTCAACGGAGGCCTGAAACTCCTTGAAAGTAGGCAGCACCTGATCCTTGGTCTTTAAGGCATAGACCCAAACCTTCCTGGAACAGTCATCAATAAAAGTCACAAAGTAAGAAGCACCACCAAGAGATTTTACCTTCATAGGACCGCAGACATCCGAGTGAATCAACTCGAGCAACGCCGGCTTCCTCGAACTTGGGTGACTCTGGAAAGACACCCTACTTTGCTTCCCAGCCAAACAGTGCGTGCACTTCTCCAACTTTGTAGACTTGAGCCCCGGAATCACTTTCCTGTTCACCAAGTAGCTCATCCCCTTCTCGCTGATATGGCCGAGCCGCCTGTGCCACAACTCGGTAGACGCGTCACTGACTGCGTTCACCTCCTGTGCCCCCTCTGCGCTCCCCTCCATATAGTAGAGACCGGACTTCTTGCTTCCTCTGGCAATCACCATCGAACCTCTGGAAAGCTTCCACTGACTATTCCCGAAGAGACTGAAGAATCCCTCGTCATCCAACCTTCCAACCGACACCAGGTTGAAACGGATATCAGGGACATGACGAACATCCTTGAGAACAAGAACCGCACCCGTCTTCGTTCTCAAATGCACATCTCCAATGGCAACCGCCTTCGACACATCTCCGTTGCCCATCTTCAACACGCCACAGTCGCCTGTCGTGTAAGTGGCAAACAGTGCCCTATTGTGAGATACATGTGCTGAAGCCCCTGAGTCCACCAGCCAAGAATTGTCATCGCAGGCGAGGTTAGTAATGACCTCATCACCTACGATGATCACATCGCCTCCATGCACCGAGGCCGCCGCTGTAGTGTTCTCTTCTGCTTCCCCTTGTCGCCCTTTCTCCTTCTTCCAAGCGAAACAATTCCGCTTGATATGGCCCTTCTTACCGCAATGATAACACTCTGAGTCCTCGTACCGACCCTTGGACTTCCCCCTGATCTTGTCTCTGCCACCACCTGGACCCCTGCTTTTGCCCCTTCCGTAGCTCTCTGAAACAAGTGCCTCTGAGTGGTGGGATGTGGATGAAGTGCCCTGAGAACGTCTCCGCATCTCTTCATTCAACACCCCGCTCTTGGCAAACTCCAGACTGACCACGCCCTCTGGAGCAGAAGCGATCATAGATACTCGTACGGTCTCCCACGAGTCTGGCAAGGTACACAGCAGCCACAGTCCCTGAACTTCGTCGTCGAACTTGACTCCCATAGAAGATAGCTGGTCAACCACGCCCTGGAAATCACTCAAGTGATCCGTAATAGACGCCCCCTTTGTACCGCAGACCCATCATCGTTCGGATCAGGAACAACTTGTTTACCCCGGTCTTCTTCGCATACAAGGATTCCAGCTTATCCCACAACGTCTTTGCGTGCTCAATATTGGCAACGTGGTCGTACACGTTCTCATCAACAAACTGCCGTATGTATCCACACACCTGTATGTGCTCGAACTTCCAGTCCTCCTCGGATTTATCACTGGGCCTCTCGGATGCAAACACAGGTAGATGCAGCTTCTTGACAAATAGCAAATCCTTCATCTTGCTCCGCCAATAATAATAGTTTGTGCCATTAAGGTTCACCATGCGCACCGGCTTCGCGTCCATCTCTCCTCTCTGGTTCCTCTGTCAACTCCTGACACCCTTTGAACCCAAAGCTCTGATACCACTCTGTTGGTATCAGCCAGAACAAAACCTATGCTCTGATACCACTCTGTTGGGAAAGAAGCGCGGAAACCTTTCCCCAAACCGGAGAGTACCTGCGAGAGGACCGAACAAACAACGCACGAACCCAAAAATAAGCACACAAAAACAACCACGCAGACACAGAGAATTTTTGACGTGGAAACCCTTGCGGGAAAAACCACGGGACGATCGGAGTCCAACCCTGAGAAGCCTCCACTAATGGAATAGAAGAATTACACCCTCTACAAACTCCTCCCGATCCAAATCGGATCCCCACAACACTCAAAGACAAGAACAATGATCACAAGGCTACGAAGAACGAGAACGACGAGTAGAGATTACCCGAACACGATCTCCTCCGAATATCAACCTTCAATCCTCCGCCTTCTTCTCCGAAGTTGCAATGGCACTCTTGCCTCCTTCTCTCTCAAACTTGGATAGCCTCCAAAAGTTACCAATGTGCGCTATGGGATTAGGGTTGAGATATCTCAACTTAATACCCTAATCCCGCAACAAACCTGGACCGTCGGATTAGATCCAATGATGAAAACTCATCCAGAATCCCGCTTCAGCCCCCGACAACACAGAGTTCGGCCAGAACTCTGTGTGGGGCAACCAGCATTGGGTGGCCAAACCCTGGAACGGCCAGACCGAGTTCGGCCAGAACTCGGCCTGGGACCGAGTTCGGGGTTTGGCCACCCAGTGCTGGTTGCCCCACACAGAGTTCTGGCCGAACTCTGTGTTGTCGGGGGCTGAAGCGGGATTCTGGATGAGTTTTCATCATTGGATCTAATCCGACGGTCCAGGTTTGTTGCGGGATTAGGGTATTAAGTTGAGATATCACAACCCTAATCCCATAGCGCACATTGGTAACTTTTGGAGGCTATCCAAGTTTGAGAGAGAAAGGAGCAAGAGTGCCATTGCAACTTCGGAGAAGAAGGCAGAGGATTGAAGGTTGATATTCGGAGGAGATCGTGTTCGGGTAATCTCTACTCGTTCTCGTTCTTCGTAGCCTTGTGATCATTGTTCTTGTCTCTGAGTGTTGTGGGATCCGATTTGGATCGGGAGGAGTTTGTAGAGGGTGTAATTCTTCTATTCCATTAGTGGAGGCTTCTCAGGGTTGGACTCCGATCGTCCCGTGGTTTTTTCCCGCAAGGGTTTCCACGTCAAAAATTCTCTGTGTCTGCGTGATTGTTTTTGTGTGCTTGTTTTTGGTTCGTGCGTTGTTTGCTCGGTCCTCTCGCCGGTACTCTCCGGTTTGGGGAAAGGTTTCCGCGCTTCTTTCCCAACAACAGTCAGAGTGCGATCCACCTTGTGAAGAATCAGACGTTTCATAGCCGGTCCAAGCACATCGAGACCCGGTATCATTGGATACGGGATGTGGTTGAGAAGAAGGACGCGGAGCTTGAGAAGGTGCATACAGATGACAACGGAGCTGATATGTTCACGAAGATTCTACCAAGGAGGAAGTTTGAGTACTGCAGGCAGATCGTCGGGATGACGACGTCCTCCCCATAGTTGTGAAGGGGGAGATTTGTTGGAGTGGGTGGGGTTCCCAACCTATGTGGAGAAGATCCCGGAGTGCGACGAGCGCCGTCCGATGTCGGAGAAGCTCGGGAGTAGTTGTTACTGCTGCTGCTGCCCCAAAAGGGGTTCTGGGCCAAGTCTGCCGAGTTCGGGCCGAACTCGGTCCCAGGCCGAGTTCTGGCCGAACTCGGTCTGGTCGTTCCAGGGTTTGGCCACCCAGTGCTGGTTGCCCCATACAGAGTTCTGGCCGAACTCTGTGTTGTCGGGGGCTGAAGCGGGATTCTGGATGAGTTTTCATCATTGGATCTAATCCGACGGTCCAGGTTTGTTGCGGGATTAGGGTATTAAGTTGAGATATCTCAACCCTAATCCCATAGCGCACATTGGTAACTTTTGGAGGCTATCCAAGTTTGAGAGAGAAAGGAGGCAAGAGTGCCATTGCAACTTCGGAGAAGAAGGCGGAGGATTAAAGGTTGATATTCGGAGGAGATCGTGTTCGGGTAATCTCTACTCGTCGTTCTCGTTCTTCGTAGCCTTGTGATCATTGTTCTTGTCTTGAGTGTTGTGGGGATCCGATTTGGATCGGGAGGAGTTTGTAGAGGGTGTAATTCTTCTATTCCATTAGTGGAGGCTTCTCAGGGTTGGACTCCGATCGTCCCGTGGTTTTTCCCGCAAGGGTTTCCACGTCAAAATTCTCTGTGTCTGCGTGGTTGTTTTTGTGTGCTTATTTTTGGGTTCGTGCGTTGTTTGTTCGGTCCTCTCGCAGGTACTCTCCGGTTTGGGGAAAGGTTTCCGCGCTTCTTTCCCAACAGAGTGGTATCAGAGCATAGGTTTTGTTCTGGCTGATACCAACAGTGTGGTATCAGAGCTTTGGGTTCAAAGGGTGTCAGGAGTTGACAGAGGAACCAGAGAGGAGAGATGGACGCGAAGCCGGTGCGCATGGTGAACCTTAATGGCACAAACTATCATTATTGGCGGAGCAAGATGAAGGATTTGCTATTTGTCAAGAAGCTGCATCTACCTGTGTTTGCATCCGAGAGGCCCAGTGATAAATCCGAGGAGGACTGGAAGTTCGAGCACATACAGGTGTGTGGATACATACGGCAGTTTGTTGATGAGAACGTGTACGACCACGTTGCCAATATTGAGCACGCAAAGACGTTGTGGGATAAGCTGGAATCCTTGTATGCGAAGAAGACCGGGGTAAACAAGTTGTTCCTGATCCGAACGATGATGGGTCTGCGGTACAAGATGGGGCGTCTAATTACGGATCACTTGAGTGATTTCCAGGGCGTGGTTGACCAGCTATCTTCTATGGGAGTCAAGTTCGACGACGAAGTTCAGGGACTGTGGCTGCTGTGTACCTTGCCAGACTCGTGGGAGACCGTACGAGTATCTATGATCGCTTCTGCTCCAGAGGGCGTGGTCAGTCTGGAGTTTGCCAAGAGCGGGGTGTTGAATGAAGAGATGCGGAGACGTTCTCAGGGCACTTCATCCACATCCCACCACTCAGAGGCACTTGTTTCAGAGAACCGCGGAAGGGGCAAAAGCAGGGGTCCAGGTGGTGGCAGAGACAAGAGCAGGGGGAAGTCCAAGGGTCGTTACGAGGACTCAGAGTGTTATCATTGCGGTAAGAAGGGCCATATCAAGCGGAATTGTTTCGCTTGGAAGAAGGAGAAGAAGGGCGACAAGGGGAAGCAAGAAGAGAACACTACAGCGGCGGCCTCGGTGCATGGAGGCGATGTGATCGTCGTAGGTGATGAGGTCATTACTAACCTCGCCTGCGATGACAATTCTTGGCTGGTGGACTCAGGGGCTTCAGCACATGTATCTCACAATAGGGCACTGTTTGCCACTTACACGACAGGCGACTGTGGCGTATTGAAGATGGGCAACGGAGATGTGTCGAAGGCGGTTGCCATTGGAGATGTGCATTTGAGAACGAAGACGGGTGCGGTTCTTGTTCTCAAGGATGTTCGTCATGTCCCTGATATCCGTTTCAACCTGGTGTCGGTTGGAAGGTTGGATGACGAGGGATTCTTCAGTCTCTTCGGGAATAGTCAGTGGAAGCTTTCCAGAGGTTCGATGGTGATTGCCAGAGGAAGCAAGAAGTCCGGTCTCTACTATATGGAGGGGAGCGCAGAGGGGGCACAGGAGGTGAACGCAGTCAGTGACGCGTCTACCGAGTTGTGGCACAGGCGGCTCGGCCATATCAGCGAGAAGGGGAAGAGCTACTTGGTGAACAGGAAAGTGATTCCGGGGCTCAAGTCTACAAAGTTG
This sequence comes from Iris pallida, assembly GCA_029216955.1. Classification (NCBI taxonomy): domain Eukaryota; kingdom Viridiplantae; phylum Streptophyta; class Magnoliopsida; order Asparagales; family Iridaceae; genus Iris; species Iris pallida. The sequence continues at coordinate 46,521 of JANAVB010014285.1, forward strand.
GAGAAGTGCACGCACTGTTTGGCTGGGAAGCAAAGTAGGGTGTCTTTCCAGAGTCACCAAGTTCGAGGAAGCCGGCGTTGCTCGAGTTGATTCACTCGGATGTCTGCGGTCCTATGAAGGTAAAATCTCTTGGTGGTGCTTCTTACTTTGTGACTTTTATTGATGACTGTTCCAGGAAGGTTTGGGTCTATGCCTTAAAGACCAAGGATCAGGTGCTGCCTACTTTCAAGGAGTTTCAGGCCTCCGTTGAAAGGGAGACGGGCAAGAAATTGTTGTGTGTTCGGTCCGACAATGGCGGCGAATACATCGGTCCCTTTGATGCGTATTGCAGAGAGCAAGGGATACGACACCAGAAGACTCCGCCAAAGACACCTCATCTCAATGGTGTAGCGGAACGCATGAACAGGACACTGATGGAGAGGGTGCGGTGTTTGCTGTCAGAGGCAAACTTGCCGGGCAGTTATTGGGGTGAGGCTCTTCTCACAGCTGCTTATATTATTAATTTGTCTCCTAGTGCTCCTTTGCAGGGTGATGTGCCTGACAAAGTATGGTACGGCAAGGAGCCGTCATACAGTCACCTGCGGGCGTTTGGTTGTAAAGCCTTCGTGCATGTACCGAAGGACGAGAGGACCAAACTTGAGCCGAAGACGAGGCGATGCGTCTTTGTCGGCTACGGTCGGGATGAGTTTGGCTATAGACTCTACGACCCAGTGGAAGAAAGCTCTACAGAAGCAGGGACGTGGTGTTCGTCGAGGATCAGACCATGACCAACACTCAGGATTCCGAGACGCCTTCTGAGGCTGAGGAATTGCCTGAGTTAGAGTCATTTCGCTTCGAGCAGTTTCCAGAGGACATCGCGGAGGATCCAGTTATGGGGGAGCCGGTACATGGAGTTGCTCCCAACCTTGATCATCAGCCTGCTGATGGTGGTCAGGGTGTCCCTCAGGAGGATGAGCATGCCGGAGAGGTAGTTCCTGAAGGGGAGGAGGCTGTCGGTATACAGCCAGCACCAGTGGCTCCACTGAGAAGGAGCAACAGGGATCGTCGACCATCTACGAGATACTCGCCGGATGAGTATGTGCTACTGACTGACGGGGGAGAGCCCGAAAGTTTCGCAGAGGCTATGGAAGACGAACACCGGCAGGAGTGGATGGTGGCTATGCAGGAGGAGATGAGTTCCTTGCACACAAATTCTACTTATGATCTGGTGCGGTTACCAAAGGACAAGAAGGCTTTGAAAAATCGATGGGTGTTCAGAGTGAAGCAGACGGATGATGCTACTCGCCCTCGATACAAAGCGAGACTGGTAGTCAAGGGCTACGGTCAGCGGAAAGGCGTGGATTATGATGAAATCTTTTCGCCTGTCGTTAAGCATTCGTCTATTCGGGTGGTGCTAGCATTAGCAGCCAGTTTCGATTTGGAGGTCGAGCAGATGGACGTGAAGACGGCGTTCCTCCACGGTGATCTTGAGGAGGAGTTGTACATGGAGCAGCCGGAGGGATTCTGTGAGAAGGGCAAGTCACATTTGGTCTGCCGGTTGAGGAAGAGCTTGTATGGTCTGAAGCAGGCTCCGAGGCAGTGGTACAGAAAGTTCGAGTCGTTTATGGGGGAGCATGGTTATGCACGGACGACGTCGAACCATTGTGCATTTGTGAGGTATTTTGCCGATGATAATTTTATCATCTTATTGCTCTATGTTGATGATATGCTATTAGTGGGTCGGAATGCCACTAGGATAGCGGAGTTGAAGCGCAAACTGGGCGCGGCCTTCTCTATGAAGGATTGGGCGCAGCAAAGACTATTCTTGGGATGGAGATCAGCCGAGAGAGAGAGTCCAAGCTGCTACACTTGTCCCAAAAGAAGTACATTCACCGGGTACTTCAGCATTTCGGGATGGACGGGTCGAAGAAAGTGAGTTCCCCCCTCGCGGCTCACTTTAAGCTCACTGAGGAACAGTGTCCATCTACCAAGGACAAAAAGGAAGATATGGAGCGGGTTCCATATGCTTCAGCTGTGGGAAGCCTTATGTATGCTATGGTGTGTACGAGGCCAGATATTGCTCATGCAGTTGGTACGGTTAGCAGGTATCTTTCGAATCCTGGAAGGGTACACTGGAGTGCGGTCAAGTGGATTCTACGATATCTTCAGGGCACTGCTGGTTGGAGACTTTCCTTTGGTGGTGACGAGCCGAAGCTGGTTGGGTATACCGACGCTGATATGGCTGGAGATGTAGACACGAGGCGATCGACTTCAGGCTACGTGATGATGTTTGCGGGAGGAGCAGTGTCGTGGCAGTCGCGGTTACAGAAGTGTGTTGCCTTGTCGACGACAGAGGCAGAGTACATTGCGGCGACGGAGGCTTGCAAGGAGCCGTTGTGGATGAAGAAGCTGTTGCAGGAAATGGGACTGAAGCAAGAGCAGTATACTTTGCTTTGCGACAGTCAGAGTGCGATCCACCTTGTGAAGAATCAGACGTTTCATAGTCGGTCCAAGCACATCGAGACCCGGTATCATTGGATACGGGATGTGGTTGAGAAGAAGGACGCGGAGCTTGAGAAGGTGCATACAGATGACAACGGAGCTGATATGTTCACGAAGATTCTACCAAGGGGAAAGTTTGAGTACTGTAGGCAGATCGTCGGGATGACGACGTCCTCCCCATAGTTGTGAAGGGGAGATTTGTTGGAGTGGGTGGGGTTCCCAACCTATGTGGAGAAGATCCCGGAGTGCGACGAGCGCCGTCCGATGTCGGAGAAGCTCGGGAGCAGTTGTTACTGCTGCTGCTGCCCTAAAAGGGGTTCTGGACCAAGTCTGCCGAGTTCGGGCCGAACTCGGTCCCAGGCCGAGTTCTGGCTGAACTCGGTCTGGTCGTTCCAGGGTTTGGCCACCCAGTGCTGGTTGACCCACACAGAGTTCTGGCCGAACTCTGTGTTGTCGGGGGCTGAAGCGGGATTCTGGATGAGTTTTCATCATTGGATCTAATCCGACGGTCCAGGTTTGTTGCGGGATTAGGGTATTAAGTTGAGATATCTCAACCCTAATCCCATAGCGCACATTGGTAACTTTTGGAGGCTATCCAAGTTTGAGAGAGAAAGGAGGCAAGAGTGCCATTGCAACTTCGGAGAAGAAGGCGGAGGATTGAAGGTTGATATTCGGAGGAGATCGTGTTCGGGTAATCTCTACTCGTCGTTCTCGTTCTTCGTAGCCTTGTGATCATTGTTCTTGTCTTTGAGTGTTGTGGGGGATCCGATTTGGATCGGGAGGAGTTTGTAGAGGGTGTAATTCTTCTATTCCATTAGTGGAGGCTTCTCAGGTTGGACTCCGATCGTCCCGTGGTTTTTCCCGCAAGGGTTTCCACGTCAAAAATTCTCTGTGTCTGCGTGGTTGTTTTTGTGTGCTTATTTTTGGGTTCGTGCGTTGTTTGTTCGGTCCTCTCGCAGGTACTCTCCGATTTGGGGAAAGGTTTCTGCGCTTCTTTCCCAACAGAGTGGTATCAGAGCATAGGTTTTGTTCTGGCTGATACCAACAGAGTGGTATCAGAGCTTTGGGTTCAAAGGGTGTCAGGAGTTGACAGAGAACCAGAGAGGAGAGATGGACGCGAAGTCGGTGCGCATGGTGAACCTTAATGGCACAAACTATCATTATTGGCGGAGCAAGATGAAGGATTTGCTATTTGTCAAGAAGCTGCATCTACCTGGTTTGCAACCGAGAGGCCCAGTGATAAATCCGAGGAGGACTGGAAGTTCGAGCCATACAGGTGTGTGGGTACATACGGCAGTTTGTTGATGAGAACGTGTACATCACGTTGCCAATATTGAGCACGCGAAGACGTTGTGGGATAAGCTGGAATCCTTGATACGAAGAAGACCGGGGTAAACAAGTTGTTCCTGATCCGAACGATGATGGGTCTGCGGTACAAGGATGGGGCGTCTATTTCGGATCACTTGAGTGAGTTCCAGGGCGTGGTTGACCAGCTATTCTATGAGAGTCAAGTTCGACGACGAAGTTCAGGGACTGTGGCTGCTGTGTACATTGCCAGACTCGTGGGAGACCGTACGAGTATCTATGATCGCTTTCGCCAGAGGGCGTGGTCAGTCTGGAGTTTGCCAAGAGGGGTGTTGAATGAAGAGATGCGGAGACGTTCTCAGGGCACTTCATCCACATCCCACCACTCAGAGGCACTTGTTTCAGAGAACCGCGGAAGGGGCAAAAGCAGGGGTCCAGGTGGTGGCAGAGACAAGAGCAGGGGGAAGTCCAAGGGTCGTTACGAGGATCAGAGTGTTATCATTGCGGTAAGAAGGGCCATATCAAGCGGAATTGTTTCGCTTGGAAGAAGGAGAAGAAGGGCGACAAGGGGAAGCAAGAAAGAAACACTACAGCGGCGGCCTCGGTGCATGGAGGCGATGTGATCGTAGGTGATGAGGTCATTACTAACCTCGCCTGCGATGACAATTCTTGGCTGGGGACTCAGGGGCTTCAGCACATGTATCTCACAATAGGGCACTGTTTGCCACTTACACGACAGGCGACTGTGGCGTATTGAAGATGGGCAACGGAGATGTGTCGAAGGCGGTTGCCATTGGAGATGTACATTTGAGAACGAAGACGGGTGCGGTTCTTGTTCTCAAGGATGTTCGTCATGTCCCTGATATCCGTTTCAACCTGGTGTCGGTTGGAAGGTTGGATGACGAGGGATTCTTCAGTCTCTTCGGGAATAGTCAGTGGAAGCTTTCCAGAGGTTCGATGGTGATTGCCAGAGGAAGCAAGAAGTCGGTCTCTACTATATGGAGGGGAGCGCAGAGGGGGCACATGAGGTGAACGCAGTCAGTGACGCGTCTACCGAGTTGTGGCACAGGCGGCTCGGCCATATCAGCGAGAAGGGGATGAGCTACTTGGTGAACAGGAAAGTGATTCCGGGGCTCAAGTCTACAAAGTTGGAGAATGCACGCACTGTTTGGCTGGGAAGCAAAGTAGGGTGTCTTTCCAGAGTCACCCAAGTTCAAGGAAGCCGGCGTTGCTCGAGTTGATTCACTCGGATGTCTGCGGTCCTATGAAGGTAAAATCTCTTGGTGGTGCTTCTTACTTTGTGACTTTTATTGATGACTGTTCCAGGAAGGTTTGGGTCTATGCCTTAAAGACCAAGGATCAGGTGCTGCCTACTTTCAAGGAGTTTCAGGCCTCCGTTGAAAGGGAGGAGGGCAAGAAGTTGTTGTGTTCGGTCCGACAATGGCGGCGAATACATCGGTCCCTTTGATGCGTATTGCAGAGAGCAAGGGATACGACACCAGAAGACTCCGCCAAAGACACCTCAGCTCAATGGTGTAGCGGAGCGCATGAACAGGACACTGATGGAGAGGGTGCGGTGTTTGCTGTCAGAAGCAAACTTGCCGGGCAGTTATTGGGGTGAGGCTCTTCTCACAGCTGTTATATTATTAATTTGTCTCCTAGTGCTCCTTTGCAGGGTGATGTGCCTGACAAAGTATGGTACGGCAAGGAGCCGTCATACAGTCACCTGCGGGCGTTTGGTTGTAAAGCCTTCGTGCATGTACCGAAGGACGAGGACCAAACTTGAGCCGAAGACGAGGCGATGCGTCTTTGTCGGCTACGGTCGGGATGAGTTTGGCTATAGACTCTACGACCCAGTGGAAGGAAAGCTCTACAGAAGCAGGGACGTGGTCGTCGAGGATCAGACCATGACCAACACTCAGGATTCCGAGACGCCTTCTGAGGCTGAGGAATTGCCTGAGTTAGAGTCATTTTGCTTCGAGCAGTTTCCAGAGGACATCGCGGAGGATCCAGTTATGGGGGAGCCGGTACATGGAGTTGCCCAACCTGATCATCAGCCTGCTGATGGTGGTCAGGGTGTCCCTCAGGAGGATGAGCATGCCGGGGAGGCAGTTCCTGAAGGGGAGGAGGCTGTCGGTATACAGCCAGCACCAGTGGCTCCATGAGAAGGAGCAACAGGGATCGTCGACCATCTACGAGATACTCGCCGGATGAGTATGTGCTACTGACTGAGGGGGAGAGCCCGAAAGTTTCGCAGAGGCTATGGAAGACGAACACGGCAGGAGTGGATGGTGGCTATGCAGGAGGAGATGAGTTCCTTGCACACAAATTCTACTTATGATCTGGTGCGGTTGCCAAAGGGCAAGAAGGCTTTGAAAAATCGATGGTGTTCAGAGTGAAGCAGACGGATGATGCTACTCGCCCTCGATACAAAGCGAGGCTGGTAGTCAAGGGCTACGGTCAGCGGAAAGGGTGGATTATGATGAAATCTTTTCGCTGTTAAGCATTCGTCTATTCGGGTGGTGCTAGCATTAGCAGCCAGTTTCGATTTGGAGGTCGAGCATGGACGTGAAGACGGCGTTCCTCCACGGTGATCTTGAGGAGGAGTTGTACATGGAGCAGCCGGAGGGATTCTGTGAGAAGGGCAAGTCACAATTGGTCTGCCGGTTGAGGAAAGCTTGTATGGTCTAGCAGGCTCCGAGGCAGTGGTACAGAAAGTTCGAGTCGTTTATGGGGGAGCATGGTTATGCACGGACGACGTCGGACCATTGTGCATTTGTGAGGTATTTTGCCGATGATGATTTTATCATCTTATTGTTCTATGTTGATGATATGCTATTAGTGGGTCGGAATGCCACTAGGATAGCGGAGTTGAAGCGCAAACTGGGCGCGGCCTTCTCTATGAAGGATTTGGGCAGCGAAGCTATTCTTGGGATGGAGATCAGCCGAAGAGAGAGTCCAAGCTGCTACACTTGTCCCAAAAGAAGTACATTCACCGGGTACTTCAGCGTTTCGGGATGGAGGGTCAAGAAAGTGAGTTCCCCCCTCGCGGCTCACTTTAAGCTCACTGAGGAACAGTGTCCATCTACCGAGGACGAAAAGGAAGATATGGAGCGGGTTCCATATGCTTCAGCTGTGGGAAGCCTTATGTATGCTATGGTGTGTACGAGGCCAGATATTGCTCATGCAGTTGGTACGGTTAGCAGGTATCTTTCGAATCCTGGAAGGGTACACTGGAGTGCGGTCAAGTGGATTCTACGATATCTTCAGGGCACTGCTGGTTGGAGACTTTCCTTTGGTGGTGACGAGCCGAAGCTGGTTGGGTATACCGACGCTGATATGGCTGGAGATGTAGACACGAGGCGATCGACTTCAGGCTACGTGATGATGTTTGCGGGAGGAGCAGTGTCGTGGCAGTCGCGGTTGCAGAAGGTGTTGCCTTGTCGACGCCAGAGGCAGAGTACATTGCGGCGACGGAGGCTTGCAAGGAGCTGTTGGATGAAGAAGCTGTTGCAGGAAATGGGACTGAAGCAAGAGCAGTATACTTTGCTTTGCGACAGTCAGAGTGCGATCCACCTTGTGAAGAATCAGACGTTTCATAGTCGGTCCAAGCACATCGAGACCCGGTATCATTGGATACGGGATGTGGTTGAGAAGAAGGACGCGGAGCTTGAGAAGGTGCATACAGATGACAACGGAGCTGATATGTTCACGAAGATTCTACCAAGGGAAAAGTTTGAGTACTGTAGGCAGATCGTCGGGATGACGACGTCCGCCCCATAGTTGTGAAGGGGGAGATTTGTTGGAGTGGGTGGGGTTCCCAACCTATGTGGAGAAGATCCCGGAGTGCGACGAGCGCCGTCCGATGTCGGAGAAGCTCGGGAGTAGTTGTTACTGCTGCTGCCCAAAAGGGGTTCTGGACCAAGTCTGCCGAGTTCGGGCCGAACTCGGTCCCAGGCCGAGTTCTGGCCGAACTCGGTCTGGTCGTTCCAGGGTTTGGCCACCCAGTGCTGGTTGCCCCACACAGAGTTCTGGCCGAACTCTGTGTGTGTCGGGGGCTGAAGCGGGATTCTGGATGAGTTTTCATCATTGGATCTAATCCGACGGTCCAGGTTTGTTGCGGGATTAGGGTATTAAGTTGAGATATCTCAACCCTAATCCCATAGCGCACATTGGTAACTTTTGGAGGCTATCCAAGTTTGAGAGAGAAGGAGGCAAGAGTGCCATTGCAACTTCGGAGAAGAAGGCGGAGGATTGAAGGTTGATATTCGGAGGAGATCGTGTTCGGGTAATCTCTACTCGTCGTTCTCGTTCTTCGTAGCCTTGTGATCATTGTTCTTGTCTTTGAGTGTTGGGGATCCGATTTGGATCGGGAGGAGTTTGTAGAGGGTGTAATTCTTCTATTCCATTAGTGGAGGCTTCTCAGGGTTGGACTCCGATCGTCCCGTGGTTTTTCCCGCAAGGGTTTCCACGTCAAAAATTCTCTGTGTCTGCGTGGTTGTTTTGTGTGCTTGTTTTTGGGTTCGTGCGTTGTTTGTTCGGTCCTCTCGCAGGTACTCTCCGGTTTGGGGAAAGGTTTCTGTGCTTCTTTCCCAACAGAGTGGTATCAGAGCATAGGTTTGTTCTGGCTGATACCAACAGAGTGGTATCAGAGCTTTGGGTTCAAAGGGTGTCAGGAGTTGACAGAGGAACCAGAGAGGAGAGATGGACGCGAAGCCGGTGCGCATGGTGAACCTTAATGGCACAAACTATCATTATTGGCGGAGCAAGATGAAGGATTTGCTATTTGTCAAGAAGCTGCATCTACCTGTGTTTGCAAAGAGGCCCAGTGATAAATCCGAGGAGGACTGGAAGTTCGAGCACATACAGGTGTGTGGGTACATACGGCAGTTTGTTGATGAGAACGTGTACAATCACGTTGCCAATATTGAGCACGCGAAGACGTTGTGGGATAAGCTGGAATCCTTGTATACGAAGAAGACCGGGGTAAACAAGTTGTTCCTGATCCGAACGATGATGGGTCTGCGGTACAAGGATGGGGCGTCTATTTCGGATCACTTGAGTGAGTTCCAGGGCGTGGTTGACCAGCTATCTTCTATGAGAGTCAAGTTCGACGACGAAGTTCAGGGACTGTGGCTGCTGTGTACATTGCCAGACTCGTGGGAGACCGTACGAGTATCTATGATCGCTTCTGCTCCAGAGGGCGTGGTCAGTCTGGAGTTGTGCCAGAGGCGGGGTGTTGAATGAAGAGATGCGGAGACGTTCAGGGCACTTCATCCACATCCCACACTCAGAGGCACTTGTTTCAGAGAACGCGGAAGGGGCAAAAGCAGGGGTCCAGGTGGTGGCAGAGACAAAGCAGGGGGAAGTCCAAGGGTCGTTACGAGGACTCAGAGTGTTATCATTGCGGTAAGAAGGGCCATATCAAGCGGAATTGTTTCGCTTGGAAGAAGGAGAAGAAGGGCGACAAGGGGAAGCAAGAAGAGAACCTACAGCGGCGGCCTCGGTGCATGGAGGCGATGTGATCGTCGTAGGTGATGAGGTCATTACTAACCGCCTGCGATGACAATCTTGGCTGGTGGACTCAGGGGCTTCAGCACATGTATCTCACAATAGGGCACTGTTTGCCACTTACACGACAGGCGACTGTGGCGTATTGAAGATGGGCAACGGAGATGTGTCGAAGGCGGTTGCCATTGGAGATGTACATTTGAGAACGAAGACGGGTGCGGTTCTTGTTCTCAAGGATGTTCGTCATGTCCCTGATATCCGTTTCAACCTGGTGTCGGTTGGAAGGTTGGATGACGAGGGATTCTTCAGTCTCTTCGGGAATAGTCAGTGGAAGCTTTCCAGAGGTTCGATGGTGATTGCCAGAGGAAGCAAGAAGTCCGGTCTCTACTATATGGAGGGGAGCGCAGAGGGGGCACAGGAGGTGAACGCAGTCAGTGACGCGTCTACCGAGTTGTGGCACAGGCGGCTCGGCCATATCAGCGAGAAGGGGATGAGCTACTTGGTGAACAGGAAAGTGATTCCGGGGCTCAAGTCTACAAAGTTGGAGAAAGCACGCACTGTTTGGCTGGGAAGCAAAGTAGGGTCTTTCCAGAGTCACCCAAGTTCAAGGAAGCCGGCGTTGCTCGAGTTGATTCACTCGGATGTCTGCGGTCCTATGAAGGTAAAATCTCTTGGTGGTGCTTCTTACTTTGACTTTTATTGATGACTGTTCCAGGAAGGTTTGGGTCTATGCCTTAAAGACCAAGGATCAGGTGCTGCCTACTTTCAAGGAGTTTCAGCCTCCGTTGAAAGGGAGACGGGCAAAGTTGTTGGTGTTCGGTCCGACAATGGCGGCGAATACATTGGTCCCTTTGATGCGTATTGCAGAGAGCAAGGGATACGACACCAGAAGACTCCGCCAAAGACACCTCAGCTCAATGGTGTAGCGGAGCGCATGACAGGACACTGATGGAGAGGGTGCGGTGTTTGCTGTCAGAAGCAAACTTGCCGGGCAGTTATTGGGGTGAGGCTCTTCTCACAGCTGCTTATATTATTAATTTCTCCTAGTGCTCCTTTGCAGGGTGATGTGCCTGACAAAGTATGGTACGGCAAGGAGCCGTCATACAGTCACCTGCGGGCGTTTGGTTGTAAAGCCTTCGTGCATGTACCGAAGGACGAGAGGACCAAACTTGAGCCGAAGACGAGGCGATGCGTCTTTGTCGGCTACGGTCGGGATGAGTTTGGCTATAGACTCTACGACCCAGTGGAAGGAAAGCTCTACAGAAGCAGGGACGTGGTGTTCGTCGAGGATCAGACCATGACCAACACTCAGGATTTCGAGACGCCTTCTGAGGCTGAGGAATTGCCTGAGTTAGAGTCATTTCGCTTCGAGCAGTTTCCAGAGGACATCGCGGAGGATCCAGTTATGGGGGAGCCGGTACATAGAGTTGCTTCCAACCTTGATCATCAGCCTGCTGATGGTGGTCAGGGTGTCCCTCAGGAGGATGAGCATGCCGGGGAGGCAGTTCCTGAAGGGGAGGAGGCTGTCGGTATACAGCCAGCACCAGTGGCTCCACTGAGAAGGAGCAACAGGGATCGTCGACCATCTACGAGATACTCGCCGGATGAGTATGTGCTACTGACTGACGGGGGAGAGCCCGAAAGTTTCACAGAGGCTATGGAAGACGAACACAGGCAGGAGGGATGGTGGCTATGCAGGAGGAGATGAGTTCCTTGCACACAAATTCTACTTATGATCTGGTGCGGTTGCCAAAGGGCAAGAAGGCTTTGAAAAATCGATGGGTGTTCAGAGTGAAGCAGACGGATGATGCTACTCGCCCTCGATACAAAGCGAGGCTGGTAGTCAAGGGCTACGGTCAGCGGAAAGGCGTGGATTATGATGAAATCTTTTCGCCTGTCGTTAAGCATTCGTCTATTCGGGTGGTGCTAGCATTAGCAGCCAGTTTTGATTTGGAGGTCGAGCAGATGGACGTGAAGACGGCGTTCCTCCACGGTGATCTTGAGGAGGAGTTGTACATGGAGCAGCCGGAGGGATTCTGTGAGAAGGGCAAGTCACAATTGGTCTGCCGGTTGAGGAAAAGCTTGTATGGTCTGTAGCAGGCTCCGAGGCAGTGGTACAGAAAGTTCGAGTCGTTTATGGGGGAGCATGGTTATGCACGGACGACGTCGGACCATTGTGCATTTGTGAGGTATTTTGCCGATGATGATTTTATCATCTTATTGTTCTATGTTTGATATGCTATTAGTGGGTCGGAATGCCACTAGGATAGCGGAGTTGAAGCGCAAACTGGGCGCGGCCTTCTCTATGAAGGATTTGGGCGCAGCGAAGACTATTCTTGGGATGGAGATCAGCCGAAAGAGAGAGTTCAAGCTGCTACACTTGTCCCAAAAGAAGTACATTCACCGGGTACTTCAGCGTTTCGGGATGGACGGGTCAAAGAAAGTGAGTTCCCCCCTCGCGGCTCACTTTAAGCTCACTGAGGAACAGTGTCCATCTACCGAGGACGAAAAGGAAGATATGGAGCGGGTTCCATATGCTTCAGCTGTGGGAAGCCTTATGTATGCTATGGTGTGTACGAGGCCAGATATTGCTCATGCAGTTGGTACGGTTAGCAGGTATCTTTCGAATCCTGGAAGGGTACACTGGAGTGCGGTCAAGTGGATTCTACGATATCTTCAGGGCACTGCTGGTTGGAGACTTTCCTTTGGTGGTGACGAGCCGAAGCTGGTTGGGTATACCGACGCTGATATGGCTGGAGATGTAGACACGAGGCGATCGACTTCAGGCTACGTGATGATGTTTGCGGGAGGAGCAGTGTCGTGGCAGTCGCGGTTGCAGAAGTGTGTTACCTTGTCGACGACAGAGGCAGAGTACATTGCGGCGACGGAGGCTTGCAAGGAGCTGTTGTGGATGAAGAAGCTGTTGCAGGAAATGGGACTGAAGCAAGAGCAGTATACTTTGCTTTGCGACAGTCAGAGTGCGATCCACCTTGTGAAGAATCAGACGTTTCATAGCCGGTCCAAGCACATCGAGACCCGGTATCATTGGATACGGGATGTGGTTGAGAAGAAGGACGCGGAGCTTGAGAAGGTGCATACAGATGACAACGGAGCTGATATGTTCACGAAGATTCTACCAAGGGGGAAGTTTGAGTACTGCAGGCAGATCGTCGGGATGACGATGTCCTCCCCATAGTTGTGAAGGGGGAGATTTGTTGGAGTGGGTGGGGTTCCCAACCTATGTGGAGAAGATCCCGGAGTGCGACGAGCGCCGTCCGATGTCGGAGAAGCTCGGGAGTAGTTGTTACTGCTGCTGCTGCCCCAAAAGGGGTTCTGGACCAAGTCTGCCGAGTTCGGGCCGAACTCGGTCCCAGACCGAGTTCTGGCCGAACTCGGTCTGGTCGTTCCAGGGTTTGGCCACCCAGTGCTGGTTGCCCCACACAGAGTTCTGGCCGAACTCTGTGTTGTCGGGGGCTGAAGCGGGATTCTGGATGAGTTTTCATCATTGGATCTAATCCGACGGTCCAGGTTTGTTGCGGGATTAGGGTATTAAGTTGAGATATCTCAACCCTAATCCCATAGCGCACATTGGTAACTTTTGGAGGCTATCCAAGTTTGAGAGAGAAAGAGGCAAGAGTGCCATTGCAACTTCGGAGAAGAAGGCGGAGGATTGAAGGTTGATATTCGGAGGAGATCGTGTTCGGGTAATCTCTACTCGTCGTTCTCGTTCTTCGTAGCCTTGTGATCATTGTTCTTGTCTTTGAGTGTTGTGGGGATCCGATTTGGATCGGGAGGAGTTTGTAGAGGGTGTAATTCTTCTGTTCCATTAGTGGAGGCTTCTCAGGGTTGGACTCCGATCGTCCCGTGGTTTTTCCCGCAAGGATTTCCACGTCAAAAATTCTCTGTGTCTGCGTGGTTGTTTTTGTGTGCTTGTTTTTGGGTTCGTGCATTGTTTGTTCGGTCCTCTCGCAGATTCCTTGGCATGCTGCATGGTCCTGAAATTGGACAATAAAGGAGAAGGTGCTCAAGAGTTTCAAAATGTACCAGATAGAGAGTGCACCTTTCATCCAGGTATTATAATTCATTCGTTTGTTTAGATTTTCGCTTGTAGACAAAGAATTTGTTAATGCTCTCCAAGCGAAAGTAATCACCCTTGGACAGATACGTTGAAGGTTCCAAAATTTCTTCCAATCAGTGAGTTATATATTATTATTATTAATGTTTAGTATAATAAAATTTAGAAAATTCCTAAATTAATTGTAAAAAAGTACAAGTAATTTGCTATAAAAAATTAACTAAAAATTTAGAAAATAAAAGTTAACGATATTTTATTAATGTCAAGAGTTGCATATTTTGAAAAATAATGACTAATATAAGATTACTAGTACATAAACTGCTGTTAATGACTCATATAAGATTACTAGATGTTTATACATGATTTTAATTGTCTGCGTAACTTCTCAGTACCATAGCTATATGGTCCCATTTGAATCGTTTCCTACAATGGAAACATTCCACAAGAACTTTAATGGGGTATCTTCTTTCGATAACGTCACTTGCACGCTCATTGTAAACTCTGCTAAAATGATGCCAAATTTTCAATCTAATTCAAACTCTTGTTGAGGTGCGTGTTGAGGTTGAGGTTACGGTGCGGGTTGTGGTGCAGTTGCTGATCTTGTGGTTGACGTGGTAGTTAATCATTATCCATGATATAAAATGGTCTTTTTACACTAGGTTGTTTGTAAATTTTGTATTTGATGTGATTAATTTGAAGATTTATAGCAATTTATAGTTTTTTTTTGGGTGCAAAAATGACATATTTTACCCTCAAAAAAGTTATTACAAGGGTATTTCTTGTAATTTTAAGCAAAACGACCAAATACCCTTAAACGGTAAAAAAAAAAAAAAAAACCTTAAAATGAGGATAAAACGATCTTTTGGCCCTCCCAACGGTAAAAATAACCCAAAATAAATGGCTGAACCGGACTTGGACCGTGCCTGAACTAGGCCTTTCCGGTCAGGTTCAGCGGGTTTGACCGGCTCGGACAAGCGGTCAAACCGGGTCGGGCCGGGCTTGCGGGTTAGGAGATGGAACCCAGCCCGGACCAAATAGAAATGAGAGCCGGTCCTGGTCGTTGGCCGAGCTAGGCTCGGCCTAGTTCCAGACTCGAGTCCGGCCCGGTCAACACCGGTCTGGGCCGAGCCTATTATGCATCACTTTTTCATTAATATCAACATGTGATCGTATTCAGAGTCGGCGGAAGCCTCATAGAGGTCCGAGACAAACTTCCAAAATTGAGCCTTCCTACATAGTGTAAAAAAAAATAATATGAAGAAACTTTAAAACTAAAATTAAAAAAATTATTTACAAAACTTCACCACAAATCTTTTATGTTAAGATTGGCCCATATTGGTGTCCTTTTAACCTTTGGACCGTCAGCAATGGTGGCCAGGCCAGGACTGCTTCTGATAATATTTTAAAGCTGCCACTGGAGCCTAAAGTTCAATGGGTTGGGAAATAATTATACATAATAGTTCGAGCTATATACAGAATTCTTTTAATCGGAAAAGAGCGATAATGGGCATTCTATATATATGCATAATTTGAAAAAAATTAAAAATAAAAATATATATACATAATTTGAAGCCAATTTACATCCATATTTTAGATGACTGGGCTCTCATCCATATATATATATATATTCTCATGTAACTCAACACAGGAAACCCTAACCCTAATTCCTATTTTCTAATACAGCAGCAACGGCAGAAAGTAGGCAGGAGACATGGAGCAGCATCAACGAGCAACATTGTTCCTGCCCCTGGATGTTATAGTCAACGTACTATCTAGACTCCCGGCGAGGTCGCTCGCGAGGTTCCGGTGCGTCAACAAACAATGGCACTCCGTAACCTGCAACGACGATGACGTCGACGACTACTTCCTCTCCATGCGGCAAAAGCATGCGTCAGCCCGACCCAAGATCGTTGACGAGATCGTCATAGGGAGGGTCTTGGTTCAGGATCTCCACACGGAGGCAGACGAAGTCGAAGACAGATCCTTCGACGTAGAGACCCTCGCGGAGCACAGGCTGTCGAACTCCGTCGACGGAGTGGTCTGCGCGTATCGATACGATCGTCGCGGATCGGACTTCCATCTGCTGAACCCCACCACCCGAGAAGTATCGAGCCTTCCGAGTTCACACCTCGGGCATATAGAACTTTACCACCGTCATCTTTCCGTAGGGCTGGGATTCGATGCGTCTGCCGGAATATACAAGCTGGTCAGAATAATCCTTTATAAGGATATCGGTTATGCTCACATCCTCACTCTGGGTGATCAGGAATGGCGGCTCGGCTCGGATCCGCTGCCGATGCCTAATATTTTTAGACGGTCCTCCGGTCTGCCTACACGGAGTCCTACATTGGAGTGCATATAAAGTAAACTGTTACGAGAGGTTCATCCTCGCGTTCGACATCAAGAAGGAGAAGTTCGAACCATTCATATCGATGCCCCCAGTCTTGACTCCCTACCGTTTTTCTCTCTCCTTGGACGTCAAGGAGTGGGGAGGTCAAATTTATGTCAGGACCCAATATCAGGAGTCGAGTCATGACGGTGTCGAGATATGGATGCTCGAGGACTACGTAAATTGCGGATGGACCAAGACATGCGACTTCCGCGTCGACCACCTACACAGGAGGCGGAATATGTTTGATGAAACGAAACTTGTAGCCATTAAAGACGGGAAGATTTTCTTAAGGTCGGTGTGTATAGGGAAGATTTATTGTTACGATGTTAAGAGCAAGACATTGCGTATGATCCATTCGTCGTCGACTGGTTGGGCCTCAACTACTGGCTTTCATGTTTACACTGAAAGCTTGATCTCGCCGAAGGAACTGTTGCACAATCTCAGTAAGAAATTGCAGCAGTAAGCTCATCAATTTGGTTTGGTTACTATTTTTCTCTATTTTTTTTTTGAAATTTGTATCAGCATTAAGCATTAAGCACAATTCCGTGTCGGATGGTATCCAGTAGGCATTTGCAGTCTCCTTAGGGGCCATTTGGTACACAAATATTAAATAGCCGAAAAGTCTATATTCCCAGGAATTATATTCCAAGGCACCATTTGTTGTGCTTCCTATGTTAGAAAATAAAGGTTCGAGAAACTTGATGGGGGTATATATTATATATCCGTTTATGGCAGTTTAAGGGAAGTTTCGGTAGCCTTGAGTTTGTAGATTTTCACTAGTTTCTGAGGATTTAATGTGGTCGGTAGTAAGTATCAGCTTAATTAATTCCCTTAACTCGATAGGAAAACTACCAATCTTTTAGTTCTAAATATGGAAGCAACGTACAGCTCCAATCCAATGGGAATCCTGTCCTACATATTCAATGATCAATGAGTTAGGTTTTCTGGCAGCTATCAATGGTGCGCTGCCGGCCGCCCTGGCTGGCGGGTCTGATGGATATCCTCAAAGAAGCTTGGGCTAAGTTTGAAGATCCTCATCTTCCAAATCGACTACATAAAGTACTTCATGTTCTTAAATCTTGGGCTAAATCAAGACTACATAAAGTCCTTCAGGAAATGCAAGCTTCTCTAAATAAACTCCAGCATCAAGAAGAGATGTATTGGCATCAACGTTCCGGACTTAACTCGATCCACAACGGAGAGAGGAACAACAAGTTCTTTCATTTGTATGCGTTGAACAGAAAAAGGGAAAATGCCACATCAAGCTTACAAGCTACAGATGGTGCCTGGATTGATGGACATGGTAAAATCATTGATATTCCAACATATACTGGACACAATTGCAACTTCAATGATTCAATATCTGCCATTAATCCTTCAGAGGAAGAGACTCGAAACACTATGTTTGAGATATGAATCCACACAAGTCTCCGGGTCCAGAAGGATTCCCAGCAAATCTCTACCACAAAAGATGGGAATTGGTTGGAGGGGAGGTAACTTCACTTATCCAAAATTTCTTCCTTAATAATTATATGACTCCTCATTTGAATCACACTCCCACTGCGCTTATACCTAATTAGAAACCTATTCCTATAGCTCCTTCTGTCTTCAGACCTATTTTCCTATGCAATGTCGTATACAAAATCTTCACAGAAATGATATGACCGTTATTGAGGTCTATTATTTCCCCCCTTTCAGAATGCCTTTGTTCCCAACCGTCAAATAACGGATATTGTCATTTTAGCCCAGGAAATGTTCCACTCAATTGCTAAATTCCCAAAATCCAAGTGTAGCCTAGCCTAGCACTCAAACTAGACTTGTCAAAATCCTATGATCGTGTCAATTGGCCTTTCCTAATTAGTCTAGTGCTCAAGGGATTTGGCATCAACAAAAAATCTCATGATCTGATAATCAGTTGTGTGTCTTCTTCCTCATTTGCTTAACTTGTTAATGGCTCTCCCTCAAAAACCTTCAGGCCATCCAGAGGTATTCGGCAGGGATGTCCTCTATCTCCCGACCTGTTCATTTAGTATGGTGAAATTTTATCAAAGTTTACTCTATATCATGAACACAATGGGCCGGTTGTTCTCTAGCATCAAAATTAATAGAAGAGCTCCATCAATATATGAAGTTCTTCGTTCACTAATTGAGCACCACGACCCTACAACAATCTGTTTATGGGCGATTTGGAAGGCTAGGAACTTGTTAGTGTTTGAAAAAAAGGATCTAAACGTTTCAAGAATATTCATCATCATTCACTTCTGTGCATGCTCATTCAATGACTATGTCCAATGTTAATCAGGCTTGGTCTCCACCATAGCCGGGTTCTTTGAAATGCAACTTTGACGGACTTTTGTTTCAGAAAAGAGAATGGACTCTTTCAAGGCGGGGTTGCCTATGCTTGTTGGGGGGTGGATCTCCACTTGAGTTTGAAGCGAAAGCTTTACAACTGGGTTTAAATTTCTGCTTATCAAAAGGATTTAAATATGTGGTATTTGAAGGAGACTCAGAAGTTATCATCAACCTTGTAAAGAACAAAGACTTGCTTATTCCGTGGAAGATTAGACTTATTTTGGAGGAAGTTCAGGATATCTGTGGCTCCGTAACAGATTTCTCCTTTTTTTTTTACTCTGATAACTTCTAATGTTGTTGCACATTCTCTAGCGCACTATTATTTTTCTCTTAACTTTGATTCTGTTTGGGTGTTTACACATCCACCAGATTGTATCAAGGATCAACTTCTTGTTGACTCCTCTTCCATAGCTTCTGAACGAAAATTTGTTGGTTTGAATGCAAAAAAAATATATTATATATATTGGAGACCGTGAGGTTATATAGAAACTTGGATCGAACAATGTAAGTAGATCCTGATCTCTTTTCTGAAACAACAAGTAATTTTCACACAATGTATCGAGAAAAACATTATATAACATTACCATAAGCTCCTCACTAAATACTCTGCAACAACAATAAGCTTAAGCATGTCACCTACCAAAACAAACAATATGTAATAGTTACTCTACACAAAGTAAGATCTACCAATGTACAGTACATCATCCTATAAAGTCCATTAAACCTTCCCAATATAATGAGAGAGGAACTTTCACATTCTTTTGAAGCCTTCACTGTCATGCGCCATTACCTTGCTCTCCTTGTTGTACCCAAAGATCAAAGAGAGCATCATTGCCGCCGAAACCATTGCCAGGCCGACCTAAATCTAATAACTATATTCCTAAGTTTAAACTTAAAACAACTAATGCTCAAAACGTATATAATTAACTTTAAGGGTCTGCTTGGATTGAGGGTTAAGAGGGTTAAGTGAGAAAAGTTAAGTGAGAGGAAAATAAAATCATGCATGATTTGAGGGTGGAGGTTTAGGAGGGAGGGTTATA
The DNA here is from genome assembly GCA_029216955.1 of Iris pallida. Lineage (NCBI taxonomy): Eukaryota > Viridiplantae > Streptophyta > Magnoliopsida > Asparagales > Iridaceae > Iris > Iris pallida. The sequence continues at coordinate 65,677 of JANAVB010014285.1, forward strand.
AAGGGTTAAGTGAGGTTTATTTCCCTCTTTTGTCCATTTTTTTAACCCCCCAAATCGGAGGGCTAACGAGGGTGATTGAGGATTTTGTTTAAAAAGTCATAAATGTCCCTTATTTGTTTATAAAATATCGTAATTTCTTCTCCATTTTTTTCTTGTTCTCAACATATTAATCCGAAGCTTCTTAATTTGTGATGATATTTTGACAAGTTCTAATTAAAATTTTAATCAAATTTAATTTTATGACATATGTAATAAGGTTATTTTGGTAACTATAATATTTTTATTAATCACCCTCTCACTTAAAACCTCAATCCAAACAAGAGTTATAAAACACCCACCACTTAACTCTCCCTCCAATCAAAGTCCCCCTCGCTTAACTCTCCCTCATTTAACCCTACTTAACCCTGCTTTTTTTTTCCCTCAATCCAAGCAGACCCTAAAACTAAATTTTAAAAAATTGTAGTAATTCTATTTTAGATAAAACTATAATGGTGGCCCTCTAATCTTTGGACCCTGAGCGGATGCTCCTGATAAAATTTTAAAGCTGTCACCAGCGCCTATTCAATGGGTTGTGAAATAATTATACATAATAGTTCGATGGACTATATATGGAATTCTTTTAATAGGAAAAGAGAGAGAATGGGCTTTCTATATATATATACATAATTTGAAGCCTATTTACATCCATATTTTAAATGATTGGGCTTCTAAACCTAACCCTAATTCCTACTTTCACTACTAAAATACCCCACTTTACCGACGGAAGTTTAGCGACGGAAGGATTCCGTCGCTAATTGCGACCAGTTTCCGACATCTTAGCGACGGATTAGTGACGGACAACATAACATAATTTTTTCCAATTTTAAATATAAAAATTTGTCGGGTTTCCGTCGCTAAGTCGACGAACGTTAGCGACGGATTTTTTTTCGTCGCTTATTCGTCGCAAATGTTGGCGGCAAAATCTTTAAAACATTGGCGGGAACTTTAGCGACTAACTGGCGACGGATATATCCGTCGGAAAACACCTTTTAATTGACGACGGTTTAGCGACTAATTTATTCCGTCGCTATTCCGTCGCTAGGTTCTGTGCCCTAACTTAAATTGAACCGACGGGGGGGAATTTTTCATTCCCCCCAAAACTCTCTCTCTCTCACGGCTCCTCTCTCTCGCGCGCGGCTCTCTCTCTCTCTCTCGCGGCTCTCTCTCTCTCTACCAGGTATCTCTCTTTAGCGACGACGTATTTCCCGACGGCCATTTTCATCAAATATCCGTCGCTATGCCGTCGGTAATTTATGTTACCGACGGATGAGCGACGGATGTGGCCGTCGCTAAAGTTGGATATTTTGGTAGTGTTTCTAATACAGCAGTGGCAGAAAGTAGGAGGCATGGAGCAGCATCAACGTCAGAACAAGAAAGGAGGAGCAGCATTGTTCCTGCCCATGGATGTTATAGCCAACGTACTGTCCAGATTCCGGCGAGGTCCCTCGCAAGGTTCCGGTGCGTCAACAAACAATGGCGTGCAGTAACTTGCGACGAAGACGACGACAACGCTAATTACTTCCTCGCCATGCAACAGAAGCATGCGTCGGCCCGACCCAAGATCATCGACGAGATTGTCAGAAGACTCGGAGGCAGGCAAAGTCGTAGATAGATTCTTCGACGTGGAGACCCTCGCGAACCACAGGTTGTCGAACTCCATGAACGGAGTGGCCTGCGTGTACCGGTGCGGTCGTCGCGGATCGGACTTTCACTTGCTGAACCCTACCACCCGAGAAGTATCGAAGCTTCCAGGTCTAGATGTTCTTGACCACGATCTTCATAATGTAGGGCTGGGATTCGACGAGTCTACCGGAGCATACAAGTTGGTTGGAATAATCTATTCCAAGGACATCGGTTATGTTGCTATTATCCTCACTCTGGGTGATCAGGAATGGAGGCTCGGCTCGGATCGGTTGCCGAAGCAGAATGCATATTTATATGGCGGTCCTCCGGTCTGCCTACACGGAGTCCTACATTGGAGAGCATATAGGCGACACGGACACGAGAGGTCTTTCATCCTCGCGTTCGACATCAAGAAGGAGAAGTTCGAACCATCCATACCGATGCCCCCGGTTTCGACTCCCTGCCTTGGTGCTCGCTATATGGACGTCAAGGAGTGGAGAGGTCACATTCATGTCGGGGTTCAGTATCAGGTGTTGAGTCATGGCGATGTCGAGGTATGGATGCTGGAGGACTACGTAAATCGTAGATGGACCAAGATATGCTTCTTCTGCGTCCAAGGACACGGTACGACGCTGTGTCGGAATACGTTTGATGAAAGGAATCTTGCAGCAATTAAGGACGGGAAGATTTGGTTGAGATCGGCGTATACAGGGAAGATTTTTTGTTACGATGTTAAGAGCAAGACATTGCGTGAGATCTATTCGTCGTGGGCGTCCTCGACTGGTTGGAACGTTTACATTGAAAGCTTGATCTCGCCAATGAAACTGTTGCACAATCTCAGTAGGAGATTACAACATTAAGCTCATCAATTTGGTTTGCTTACTATTTTTTCTCTATTTTCTTTTCAAATTTGTATCAGCTTGGTATTTTGCTGGAACTGAATTTTCATTTTTATTTTTTATGAGCATTTCTGTGTGATCATCTAAAATGAATAGTCTTCATATTGATATATGTTCTCTCATTTAATATATCTTGTTGGCCCATAGAATGAAAGAGAAGCACTCTGATGGAGAAAACTACTAATCAAGGGCGGGGCTAGAATTTTTTTGTACAGGGCGCTGCAAGTATGGATAATTTTTTTTATCTAATATACTGCAAAAATAAACAAAAAAGAGATAGAAAGCTTACAAATAATAATACAAACTAGTAAAACTAGAGACGAAGGAATTGAACTCAAGATCAATTATACTAACACCAAGCAACTCTACCAACTGGGCTAGAACTACCACTGTTTTTCAATGTGAGTATAAGATATTAGTTCTTAACAAGCAAAAATTTAGCCCGGGCTGCAGCCCGGGAGAGCCCAGCTGTAGCTCCGCCCCTGCTACTAATACAAGCAACTAGTCGCCAAAGTTTATTAAGAGGTGGATCTTACAATGCTGTGTTCCCTTGTTCAAAGTGTAGTGCCTTTATACAGGCAAAGAATGCAAAAATAGGAAACTAAAAAACATGAACTAATGGCTCCTAAATGCATGCTCTTCCACTCAACCTTAACAATCAAAGGAAAAGACCAGGTAACCAATTGAACGGGCAAACAATAGGATTAAGTCTAACAAATCGCCCCCTAATCATGTTATATGGAATTCACCTCTACGACGTCGAGTTTCTGCCTCATCTCAAAAGGGCAAAAGGCAATTGGAGTCAAGTGGATATACAAGGCTAAGAAGAATGATAAAGGAGAATTTGAGAGGTACAAGCCAAGATTAGTTGCAAAAGGCTACAAGCAAAGAGCATGCATCGACTATGATGAGGTATTTGCTCCCGTTGCTCGATTGGAGACTATAAGGTTGATAATTTCTTTAGCGGCTCAAAATAAATGGAAACTTAACCAAATTGATGTGAAATCGGCTTTCCTAAATGGTACTCTTGAAGAATAAGTCTATGTGGAGCAACCCATGGGCTACGAGATAAAAGGACAAGATGATAAAGTCTTAAAATTGAAAAAGGCTTTGGATGGCTTGAAGCAAGCACCAAGGGCATGGTATTGTAGAATTGATAAATATTTTCAAGATAATAACTTTGTTAAATGTTCACTTGAACATGCCCTTTATGTCCACTTGAACATGTCCTCTATGCCCGCTTGAACATTCCCTCAAAGTTATTTGAAGAGTTCAAGAGAGCTATGACATAGGAGTTCGAGATGACCGACATCGACCATTCTACCTTGGTATTGAAGTAAAGCAAACCGAATATGGTATCTTCATCTCCCAAGAAAGTTATGCAAAAGATGTCCGTAAGAAGTTCAACATGAGTGATTGCAAGCCCATAAGCATGCCCATGGAATGTGGAATCAAGTTATCAAAGCATGAAGAAGGTGAAAGTGTCACGACCCGCACCCTAGAGTAAGGGCACGAGACGTGGGTACGTCCAGCCTACGCCGCAGTATCGGCGGTGTAGAACGCTGTCCTAGGTCACAACATCTAACAATTGAAGGTATAGCAGTTATACTCCCCGAATGGGGGTGACATAACACAATATAACTCAATCACAGCTAAGGTAGAACAGGTTAGATAGATAAATAATGAAGATAAAATATCCAGAACAGAGAGTCACAGAGATACAATCCAGAACTAAGTGTCTAAAATAATACATCTCAGAATATCTCAAGTCTAGTACAGTAATCCAGTAATAGTAAGACAATCCTAAACTAATGGAGTGTCGTCTACAGCTAATGGATCCTGCTGCTGGTCCAAATCCGGGCACTCATCTAGTGTGGCACCGTAGTAAGTAGGGCAGAACGCCTCAGCCTCGTCCTCTGTAATATTTCAACAGGTCCAGTCAGGACAGGAACGAGCACATATCTCTCAACAGTTCATATCAGGTTAGGAGTATAAATCATTGCTATAGAGTAAAATACAGGAAGTGCTGAATGGAAGTACAAGTAAAACAGGAGATATTTTGTAACTGGAAATAGATACATGATAGTAAAGACTGTAAGTGACTATGTGATTTAGAGTACAATATGGTTATGTAAACGGCTTAGGGGCACATGAATACAAATAAGGAGCACATGAATACCTACTGGGGATTGTGTCCACATAACCAATTCTACTCACCCCGTCCCAATCAATACACAAGGATCCGTTCAAGTTATGTCATAAGCACATGAATACCACTAAGGTACGTGAACTCATGTAATGAGTAGTACATGAGGCACGTGATAAGCACATGAAAGCACATGAGAACATGTAATAACATGAACTAGTACGAGTACAAGGAGTACCTGATGCACATGATAAAGTACATGAACATGAAATACCCGATGCACCCGTAGAGGGATAACATCTCAGGAAGGGATCCATATAGTACTAATCCGTGAAGATACGTGTCAGCATCATGTAGAGTAATCTAGAGCATGAATATATCCAGACAGGTATGAAAAGATCAGAGAATGTACTCGCCTGCTAACTGAAAGTCCGAGATGAAAGTACTGTCAGAGGAGTGGTGTCTGGCTCCTATTTAGAACAGTACGAGTCACAACAAGTCCAGAATAGAAATGTAATGCACTACAATGCGTTCTACATGAATCTAGGTCAATCTAGACCAAAGTCAACTCTTGGTCAACTCTGGTCAACCCTAGAAGTCAAACTAGGTCAACCAAGTCTAATCTAGGTCAAACTAGTCTAATCTATGTCTAGCAAGACTATTCTAAGCTATAACAAGTCTACTCTAGGTTCCCCTAGGCATACCATGCCTAAACATGCCTATAACACAACCACAAGACATGTCTATGTCTAATAGTCTACTAAGAAAACACCTATCCTATAGTCACTATACCAATATACACATGCCTTATGTTCACACTATATCATAACACATAATATCCCAAAATCATGACACCATATATATCATATATATTAAAATACATATACACATATATAGGGAAGCTTGTATATATATATATATATATATATATATATATATATATATATATATATTATAATATATATATATATAACAATGCCTATATATTATGTACATACATAGAGTGTGAGGGGGAAACACATGAGAACAGATGTGTAAGTGTGTGTCTAGCCCATAGGCTTGTGTGTGAACATCACAAGAGAGTGACTAGTGCCTCATGAATACTGTGATAGCATGGGAAGGAAAAACAGTGAACTATAGAACCCCCAACAGTCCCAATTCAGTCCAACAAACTGAACTCAAACCCAGGTAATGAAAACTGAGAACAAAATCTCATCCCAGCCAACATATTGAATCATAGGTTATCAAGGATTTAAACTCAGTTTTACAGAGGTAAAATAACAGTTCAATCATTGCTTAAACTTAACATTTCAGTTTAATAGTGAAGTTAATAGTGTACAGGAAGGAAGGAAAATCAGTATTCATTCTCAGGTTTTGATTAGTTAAAAGACAGCTCAATAGGAAAAACTGGAACTCAAGTTAGACACATTCCAAACATGAAAGGGAATTAATCTAGGTAAGAATTTCAGTATGTCCATTTAGCCAATAAATCTCAAGTAATGGACCCCCAGGTACTCAACATGAATTCAGTTCAAAATACATCTCAGGTTATATTTGTGTTCATTCAATTTCAGGTTTTTAGAACCCATACTCAGTTAATCAAAAGGTAAATGAGGCAACCAAAACTCAGGTTAATAAAACCAAAGATAGGGACTGAACAACCAATAATGAAAAAAAGGAAAACCATGTTCAGTGCATTCAGGTTATAAAAAAAATGGAAAAACCCAATCTAAGTTAATGTTCAAAACTGGGAACAACTCATTAATCAATACAATCCCAACTCAGGTTAATACATTCAGTTAAAGCAATGGGTTTCAACATTGAAATGAATGGGAGAATTCTCATTTCTCAGGTTATTCATATTAACTTAGTTCATGCATGAAACTCAGGTACCTATTAAATCAGAGGTTCTCAACTGAACATAATGCAGGTTTTAGAAGAATGAACATTCAGTTAATACAATACAAAACATAAATGGTTAGCCATGAAGAAAACTGGAAAAATGGTGGAAGGCCAACAGTGAAACCTATCAGTTTCAAATATTCCCAGGTTCAGAATTCGAAATTGAACTCAAAAGCCAAAATCTCTTACTCACAACCAAAGGGCCATAATTGAGTGCAATAACTTAGCCAATAAGAATTGTAATATGAGGGAAATCAATGACAAAAGAAAACATAACATAAAAGAGGATTAAAACTGTTTGGGAAAACTGCGAAAACCAGTGTCAAAGCATGTATCAGAATATTGCAGTTCAATCCCAAGAATCGAGCCAAAACTCCAACCAAACAAACAATTATGTAGACTTATAAAATCAGAGATTAACATGGTATTTAGAACCTAACTAAGCATTTAAACATCATTTAAAAACATTTACAAAAGATTTAACATCAGAAAACAGATCCAGAACACACACGCACACAGTACACGCACGGTGCACACGAAAATACGTGTCCGACACGACACGAGGACTCGTGAAACTTTATGAGCCTCGTGTCAGTCATTGACACAAGCCCTATGCCAAAAATCTCGTGTCGAAGTCGCAGGTCCAGCGCGCAGTAGCCCTCGAGTAGCAGGGGTGCTATAGTGCCGCACGCACGCACCCGCACCGCGTGTCCCGTGTTCCCCACGACTCGACACGACACGAAAAAAACCACACGACACTGGGAATCCTTAGACGACACCTAGGGCTAATTTTCTCTTCATTAGAATCGAAAATCTCGAACGAAATGTCCTTTGAGACATTTCGTCGAACACCTAGATCTAACTCTGATACGTGTCCGATACGGACGCGAAACGAGTCCAAAACCTAGGGTTAGCCTATCCTACTGTTAGGTGAGGGCTAGGGCTTCCCTAAAATGATTTTTACCAGATTTTAGGAGCAATAGATAGGATTATACCTCAATGTGCACAAGCTCCCAAAAAGCCTCAAAGGAAAGATTCCTCAAACCACCCAAAGTCCTTCAAATTGTTTCCTTCCTGTCAAAACTTATTACCAATAGCAAGAACACAGGATTTAGGTCCTATTGCAATTTGTTTGGGGAAAAAGGACTTAAAATGAATTTAATATGAATTTTGAAGATGGAACTCACCTCTTTCTAAAAACTTGGATAAACCCTAAGAGAGAGGCTAGCCCTAATTCCTAGGAGAGTATTTATAGAGGGGGGGGGGGGGGGGGGCTGCCTAGTGGCTGGCCATAGGGTTTAGATCAAGGGTTTTGCCAAGTTGGGTTGAGTCCCTAATGGTTTAAGTCGTGATTATGACTTGTGACTTCACAAGCCATTCATAGACCAAACTAATTCCAATTTGCCCCAAACCAATTCTAATGAACTTGAAATGACTAACTTAGGTCACACTAGGGTTTCTTAACCTAACCAAGATGTCTTGACCTAGGTTAGCCAATAGGACAGTCTCCTAGTCAACATGAGTCAAAATCTAAAACTGGCACAAATCAATTATACTAAAAATCATCTAAAAATCACATTAATTATAATTAATAATAATAATCCCAAAATAATTCAAAAATTTTGAAAATGACCACAATACCCTCAAGCTAGAAAAGTGGTAGTGACAGAAGAGTTGATCCTACACTTTTCGAAAGCCTTGTTGGAAGCTTGCGCTACTTGACATGTACAAGACCAGATATTCTATATGGAGTTGGACTCATTTGCCGCTATATGGAATCACCAACAGCTTTCCATTTAAAGACCCCCAAGAGAATTCTTCACTACATCAAAGGTACACTTGACTATGGCCTACTTTACTTATCTTCCATTGATTTCAAGCTTGTCGGATATAGCGATAGTGATTGGACTAGAGACTTTGATGGTCGAAAGAGTACTAGCGGATTCGTGTTCTTATGGGAGATATGCTTTTACATGGAATTCGAAAGAAGCAATCAATTGTGACACTGTCAACATGTGAGGCCGAATATGTAGCCTCTATGTCATGTGTTTGTCATGCGATTTGGCTTAGAAGTCTAATGAAGGAGCTTCACATGCTACAAGAAGAGAGCCAACGGAGATCTATAGATAATAGTTTGGCTAT